>OV121115.1:25101768-25265871 GCA_921293315.2 Nemurella pictetii
ACGCTTCTTACGCGAGGGGGTGTGGAGCGCTCTCTGTCTTATTGTTAGTACAGAGCGTTTCTGGCTTTGTCTAGACGTTGTCTTTGGCATCAACATTGACTTGCAGCGTGTCGTGACAAGGGCTGAAGTGACTGAAGTGGCCGAAGGGCTGAACTTGGATGTGTCTAGTTGGTATGAAATTTGGAAAGTTAGCATTAAAAACATATTTTTAGCCAATTAAGTAGTTTTTATGTTTTGAAACTAAACATAAGCTCGTATTAAGGCCATCAGTGGCTAAGTGGTTAAAATCTTAATGTTATTTTTAGAGATGCTGATAGCTGTTTCGCTGATCAAAAACAACCACCGGCCGAAGTGATTGCCCCCCACCAACCAGACTAGGCATGTCAAACCGACGCCGTGCAAACATCCATTAACCCTTGGCGTTTCCCCCTACCCCGTAGCGCTGCCCGCCCCGCTGAACCCGTGCGAGCCGAACCCGTGCGGGCCGAACAGCGTGTGCCGCATGCTGAGCGGCAACGCCGTGTGCGCGTGCCAGCCGACGTTCATCGGCAGCCCGCCCGCGTGCCGCCCCGAGTGCGTCGTGAGCGCCGAGTGTCCGCAGCACCGCGCGTGCCTCAACCAGAAGTGCGGCGACCCGTGTCCGGGCACTTGCGGCCTAGACGCACGCTGCCAGGTCGTCAACCACAATCCCATCTGCAGCTGCCCGCCGAGCTTCACCGGCGACCCGTTCGTGCGCTGCGAGAAGGAAGGTGAGTTCTTGGAGGTTGCTTAAGTGCGTCAAGGCCAGGCTGGAAGCTGATGAGGACCAAGGCTTTATTGATACGAATGGTTGGAACCATTCAAGTTCGTTTTAAATTTCAGTCCCGGTTTTTTTAGTTCAATTTTTCGTCCAGGATTTTTTATTTGGTATCAATTCATTGTCTCTCACAATATATCACGACTACCTTTTACTTCAACAAAATTTCCGACTTTCATCAAAACTAATCGGATTCCCCTTCCGCCACCCCAGCCAAGGTGGTGCGACCCCTGAACCCGTGCCTGCCCTCGCCGTGCGGCCCGAACTCCGAATGCCGTGTGGTCGACGCGCGCCCCGTGTGCTCGTGCGTGACCGGCATGTTCGGCGCGCCGCCCAACTGCCGGCCCGAGTGTGTCATCCACCAGGACTGTCCCACGCACCTCGCGTGCGTGCGCAACCGCTGCAGCGACCCGTGCGCCGGCTCGTGCGGCTTCAACGCCCTCTGCTCGGTGCGCAACCACCAGCCGGTGTGCGCGTGCGCGCCCGGCTTCATCGGCGACCCCTTCTCCGGCTGCAACCCCGAGCCAGGTAGGAAGACGTCGACGAACTCAGTGCTTTCTTTTACACAATGTGGCGTCGTCGCTTGTCCGTAGCGTTGCTGCGTGGTGGGCTGCAACGGTTGGACACCCATGCGGCTCCAGAAAACATGGACGTGGCCGTTATTTAACCTTGATTCTGAGTCGTTGACCTTGGACATTCTCATGGCCAAAGGGTAGCAAGAAACATCTCTGATCTCTCCCTTACGTTGACCTTCACCGAATTTCTTCGAAACTTATTACTTTCAGTGGTCGCCGACGTCTTATTATGCACTCTAGCCATAAGGGGTCTTCAGATTTCAACCTTTCCTTTTAGTTCGACCAGTCGAGCCGCCCCGGCGTCCTTGCACGCCGTCGCCATGTGGCGCCAACGCAGTGTGTAGGGAACGCAACGGCGCGGGCTCGTGCGCGTGCGTGCCCGAGTACACGGGCGACCCGTACACGGGGTGTAGGCCGGAGTGTGTGCAGAGCTCGGACTGTCCGCGCGACAGGAGCTGCGTGAACAATCGGTGCAGGGACCCGTGTCCGGGCACGTGCGGCATCAACGCGCAGTGTCGCGTCGTTAACCACGTGCCCTCGTGCAGCTGCCTTGTCGGCTTCACGGGCGACTCTTTACGATCTTGCAATGCTATTCCTCCTACTCGTAAGACTTCTTGTTTCTTTACTTTCCTGTTTACTACATCTATCGCTATAACTTTATCTCAAATCTTTGCTATGAAAGTTTCTCGCTTTAGTGACAGCATTGCGGATATTTTTTTACCATGTGGTAAAGAAATGAGGAAGCCGTTGATTTGAAATCTTTATAACTTAACTATGGAGATAACAAACTAACGAGCTGCATATGGTCTTAACCGCTTGGTAAAAAAAACTGTCTATAATGTCACGTAACAATCCGAGATTTCCGCTTTCAAGTTTTAACCTCATATTTTTCATCTTATCTACAAACACAACAAATCTTAATTATCTTAATCAATCTATTTAACTGGTAGCCACAGTCTAACACCTTGCCCTCTACACTTTAGCCGTCGTGCCGCCGCGGATAGTAAACCCTTGCTTGCCGACGCCGTGCGGGCCTAACAGCAATTGTCGCGAGGTGGACAGACACGCGGTGTGCTCGTGCCAACTGGGTTGTGTGGGCTCGCCCCCCACGTGCCGGCCAGAGTGTGTGGTCAGCTCGGAATGCCCGCAAAACAGAGCGTGCATCAACCAACGGTGTCAGGACCCGTGTCCGGGAACGTGCGGCCTGAATGCACGATGCCAAGTGGTTAACCATAACCCAATCTGTAGCTGTACCCCAGGCTTTACCGGTGATCCGTTTACGAGATGCGTGAGGCCACCACGTAAGCTTCTTTCTTTCATCTTACTCTGTAGAAAACTTTATTCTAATGTTGTGGATGATCAAGGATTACTTGATCCGGACGGGGATCGAAGCTGCCGTAACGTTTTACACGTGGTATTGCAACCAGCAAACATCTTATTTACAAAAATCCTTAATTATCAACAACTAATATCTCTATCACTCAACTTACTGAACCTACACACTTTAATCTAAAGCAACTCTCCAATAATAAATTCTAACAGTGCTAAACACTGAATTGCTCTACAAAACAACTTATTCAAATATCTATTACTACTATTAACTAAAAAAATCTAATTCTAACTACTCTTGTCTTCTCTCTCTCCCTCTCTCTCTCTCTCGCTCTCGGCCAATCTCTAGCACCCCCGGTCGTACCGAGCGGCAACCCTTGCGTACCGACGCCATGCGGACCGAACTCGCAGTGCCGCTCGTTCGGCGGCCAGCCGGCGTGCACGTGCCTGCCGAACTACGTGGGCCGGGCGCCGAATTGCCGGCCTGAGTGCACCATCAGTGCCGAGTGCCCCAGCAACCGGGCTTGCCAGCGCGAGCGTTGTCGCGACCCCTGTCCCGGCTCGTGCGGCCCCGGCGCTATCTGTAGGGTTGTCAACCACGGACCGATTTGCTCTTGCTTGCCCGGCTACACAGGCGATCCGTTCTCCGGATGCCGCCTAGCGCCAAGTAAGACTCTTCTCTTCACTTTCTAATGCTATACCTTCTTTCACAGCTCTCTACCTGTATACTTTACTCAATCTTATTTCTTACATCGATTTTTTTGTATTTTATCCGGTAAGCAACGTTGCGTTAGGGATGGGGTGTCAGATTTGTCGTTTTTCTTTACCTCCAACTATTTTCAGAATCAGGACCAGCACTGAAGACACGCCGGCGGTGCCGCTCTCATGCAAATCGCTTGTTTTAAATGTACGGTCGTGTTTCCCTCGACAGAACCGGTGACGGCAATAGAAGGGCCGCGTGACCCTTGCTTTCCGTCCCCGTGCGGGGCAAACGCCCTCTGTAAAGAACGCCACGGTGCCGGCTCCTGCGCTTGCATCCGTGACTATTACGGCGACCCGTACACGGGCTGCCGTCCCGAATGCGTGCAGAACGCGGACTGTCCCCGGGACAAAGCATGCGTGAACAACAAGTGCAGGGATCCCTGTCCCGGCACGTGCGGCCTGAACGCCGAGTGTCGGGTCATCAACCATGCCCCCTCTTGCATGTGTCTGCCCGGCTATACCGGAGACCCGCTCAACTCTTGTCGCGTAGTGCAACCGAGTAAGACTGTCTCTTCTGTTTGCTGCATGCTCGCTTTGATTGTGAACGTCGGTGATATGAAAATGCACGTGGATCCAGAAAGCTGTGTTTTTTGGTTTCGGGGTTATGTTGTTGGTACCATGCGGATGGTACCAGTAGTGTAGACGTGAAAAGGGCTGGATTTTACATGAACATGAACCCAAAGATTGTGTTAAATAATCGCTCGAATTCTTTACAGTGATTGAATGCCCTGGGCATCCATAGCTGTGAGGAAAAAGGGTTTGATTAACAAGGGAAATGTTCATGCAATCCTTACCTACGTATCCGATTCCAAAAAATACATCCTATTCCATGCACCACCATGTGATCTGACCGGAACAATCCCTTTGCTACAATTCTTGCATGCAAATACTGTACTGAATGTCTCTTTTCTTATGCACGATCTTTTCCGTTCTTCTAGTCGCAGATATTTACGAGCCCCCATTAGACCCATGTTCCCCGTCCCCGTGCGGTCCACACAGCGTGTGCCGTGAAATCCACAACCACGCCCTGTGCTCGTGCCAATCGGGGTACACGGGGTCGCCCCCGTCGTGCCGCCCCGAGTGTGTGGTCAGCACCGAATGCCCTCAAGACCAGGCCTGCATCAACCAACGGTGCCGCGACCCATGCCCGGGCACATGCGGAGTGAACGCCCGGTGCCAAGTTATCAATCACAATCCCATCTGTAGTTGCACGCCTGGGTATAACGGAGATCCCTTTGTCAGGTGTCTTAAGGAAGAAAGTAAGCATGATTTCAACGCTACCTTTTCCCAACTGTGTTTGTTGCATCTTGGTGTTTTGTTGCATTTTGCTATAGCATGTGTTGCACGTGGCTTCTTTCTTACTTCTAGGACCGCCCATACATGATGTAGAGAGTAGAAACCCGTGCGCGTTATCGCCGTGCGGGCCTAACGCGCATTGCCGTGCGGTGGGCAACGTGCCGGCGTGCACCTGTTTGCCCAACTATGTGGGCCGGGCCCCGAATTGCCGACCTGAGTGCTCGATTAACGCCGAATGTCCGAGCAATCTGGCTTGCCAGTGCGAGCGTTGTCGCGACCCCTGTCCGGGCTCGTGTGGTCGTCACACCACCTGTTCCGTTGTCAAGCACCGTCCCATGTGTATGTGTGAAACAGGTTTCACGGGAGATCCGTTTGGAGGCTGCTCACCGATTCCGCTGTGTAAGGATTGATATGTCTAAGGCGTCCTGTGTTTGTCTAAGGGGATTTTTCTTACATATCTTTAGCGCAACGGTTAGGAAAACTAATAAGGTCTATTTTAGGCATAACACTAGCGATGCAGGATCCAGGCTACTAATCATCACATTCGCTGATTATGATCTGTGATGTACCATGAGAGACGCTTTGTTGAGACAGCCCTTGGTATTGCAGCGATCCAACCCATCGAAGAACGACGTACCCCGTGCAATCCGTCCCCGTGCGGTGCCAACGCCGTGTGCAAAGAACGCAACGGCGCCGGCTCGTGCACTTGCTTACCCGAGTACACGGGCGACCCGTACACGGGGTGTCGCCCCGAGTGTGTTCAGAACACGGATTGCGACCGCGCAAGGGCATGTGTCAACAACAAATGCAGGGACCCTTGTCCAGGAGCGTGCGGCTTGAACGCCGAATGTAGGGTGGTCAACCATGCCCCGTCGTGCAGTTGCTTGCCAGGATATACCGGAAACCCTCTGGGTGCTTGTCACCTTCCACCGCCGCCTCGTAAGATCTATTTTCTACTTTTCTACTTATCTTATTCATATCTTTGTCTCAGTGTTCTAGAAAGCTAGTTTCTTGTGTGTGCATTACTATATCTCTGTTTCTTGGTTTTATGTGGGGAAAGAAACTTCAGCCCTTCTTCTGGTCAAACATTTTCACTGCTACTTTTACTTTCCTCGGTTCGTTTCACATTCAAGTTTGATCAAACTCGGACTGCAGTTTCTTTCCTAGCTCCTAAAACTACAGATGCAATTTCATACTATAAGCTATACTCTCTTCTCACTGTCACCACCTTATTCTTGAATGCCAAACTCTGTTCTCTTCTCCATCTCTCATCAGCGCCGATAGCCCCGCCGCAAAACCCCTGCCAGCCCTCACCGTGCGGCCCGTTCAGTAATTGTCGGGCTGTCAACGGCCACGCCGTGTGCTCGTGCCAGGCAAATTACATCGGCACGCCGCCGGGCTGTCGGCCCGAGTGCGTCGTCAGCACGGACTGTCCCCAGGACAGGGCGTGCGTCAACCAACGCTGTACGAACCCCTGTCCAGGCACGTGCGGGGTGAACGCTCGCTGTCAAGTTGTCAATCACAATCCGATTTGTAGCTGCTCGTCGGGATTCACCGGCGATCCGTTCGTTAACTGTATCCAGTTGCAAGAAAGTAAGCCTCTCTTTTCATTCTTCTCTCTCATTTTATTGTCTTATCTTGAACCTGTTTTCTGGCGCTTCCAGATACTGATACTTATCTTTCTATTTGATTATCTTGTCTTGAATATTTTGCTATTTTTCTACGGAAACGTTCATTTTTCGTTTGCTGTGCCGAATGCAATGCTCTTGCTCACTATCCTATAAGCCTTCTACCGTCCATCTTCTAGGGAAACCCATAGTAAACATACCGAGCAGTAACCCGTGCGTACCATCGCCGTGCGGTCCCAACTCGCAATGCCGTGCTGTGGGCGAAACCCCCGCCTGCTCTTGCTTGCCCAACTACGTGGGCCGGTCGCCCAATTGCCGCCCCGAATGCACGATCAACGCCGAATGTCCGAGCAACCTCGCATGTCAAAACGAGAGGTGCATCGACCCGTGCCCCGGGTCATGCGGGGCACAAGCCACGTGTGTCGTAGTGAACCACGCTCCCATGTGCACGTGCCAAGTCGGTTACACCGGCGATCCGTTCAGCGGATGCATTTTAATTCCACGTAAGGACAGAGCTAGACATAAATTTAATCAATCGATGGAAACGAGTTCGTTAGGTTGCACAGATTCGGTCTAGCATGGAGATAGGCTCTAAATACCGAACACCGTGTTAAAGCAGCCCTGTAATCACTTTCAGTTCGGCAGCCAGTAGAGGAGGTTCGAAACCCGTGCAATCCGTCCCCGTGCGGCGCCAACGCCGTGTGCAAAGAACGCAACGGCGCTGGCTCGTGCACTTGCTTACCCGAGTACACGGGCGACCCGTACACGGGGTGTCGCCCCGAGTGTGTTCTCAACACGGATTGCGACCGCGCCAGGGCATGTGTCAACAACAAATGCAGAGACCCTTGTCCGGGAACGTGCGGCCTGAACGCCGAATGTAGGGTGGCCAACCACGCCCCGTCGTGCACTTGCTTGCCAGGATATACCGGAAACCCGATTACTTCTTGCCGTTTGATAATAAGTAAGATTTTCTTTTCGAATTTCTCTGAGCTTTTCTATTCTATGCTCTCTACACTCTTGTGCTTTATGGATGTTTTCTCTTTCTTTCTCTCTTCACAGTACCGCCTGTAGAGCCACCAAGAGACCCGTGTAGGCCTTCGCCCTGTGGCCCGAACAGTAACTGTAGGGTTGTGAATGGCCACGCGGTCTGCTCTTGCCAAACGAACTTCATCGGGACACCTCCAGGCTGCAGGCCGGAGTGTGTGGTCAGCACTGAGTGTGCGCAGAATTTGGCATGCATTAATCAGAAGTGTGCGGACCCTTGCCCTGGAACGTGCGGCATCAACGCCCGCTGTCAAGTTGTCAATCACAATCCCATCTGCAGCTGCACCCCCGGCTTTACGGGAGATCCGTTTATCAGATGCCTGCAAGAACAAGAGAGTAAGAAATCGATATCACCGTCTTGAGGAATCATTAATTTCTCTTCGGTCAATCTGTGTCTTCACTTCACTCGTGTACTCTCTTACATACCTTCCCTCTGTCTTATTCTTCCTTCTTCTCTGTCAATTTTCCAGGAAAGCCTGTTCTTAACATTCCAAGCGAAAACCCATGCGTACCGTCGCCCTGCGGGCCCAACTCTCAATGCCGCGTCGTCGGCAACACCCCCGCCTGCTCTTGCTTGCCTAATTACGTGGGCCGCTCGCCGAACTGCCGCCCCGAATGCACGATCAACGCCGAATGTCCCGGCAACCTCGCGTGTCAAAACGAGCGATGCAGCGACCCGTGCCCCGGGTCATGCGGCGCGCACGCCACGTGTCTGGTGGTGAAACACGCCCCGATGTGCACGTGCCAAGTCGGCTACACCGGCGATCCCTTCTCAAACTGTGCGCTCATTCCACAAAGTAAGCGAGCGAGCGAAACTGCGACCGGCCACAATAGCAACGACAAGAATATGGCGACTTTTTCTAACGAACTTAAACTTCCTTTCAGCTGTGCCCACCGAAGGACCCCGAAATCCTTGCAATCCCTCGCCGTGTGGCGCGAACGCAGTTTGTAGAGAACGAAACGGTGCCGGTTCTTGCACGTGCTTACCCGAGTACTTCGGCGACCCGTACACCGGGTGCCGGCCCGAATGCGTAATCAACTCTGACTGCGACCGAAGCCGTGCGTGCATCAACAACAAGTGCGCCGACCCCTGTCCGGGCACGTGCGGCCTGAACGCCGACTGCCGCGTGCTCAATCACGCACCTTCCTGCTCTTGCCGACCTGGCTACACCGGTGACGCACTCACTGCCTGCGTCATCGTGCAAGCCAGTAAGACGCTACTCTTTCTCTCTCTGTCTCATGTCTCTATAAACTATGTTAAACTTGTCTTCATTCTTGTCTTATCTGTCTTACTCACGGAACCGAACTGTTCCCCCTTCTTACGCCTGCCATCTTTGTTTCTCTTGGCACAGTCGAAGTTGAAACACCCAAGCAACCGTGCAGTCCCACGCCGTGCGGGCCTAACAGTCAGTGCAGGGAGGTGAACGGCCACGCTGTCTGTTCCTGCCTGACCGGTTACCTAGGAACTCCGCCGTCGTGTAGACCGGAGTGCGTCGTGAGCTCTGAGTGCGCTCAAGACAGGTCGTGCGTCAACTTGAAATGCGTCGACCCCTGCCCGGGCGTTTGTGGAGTTAGTGCACGATGCCAGGTGGTCAACCACAACCCGATCTGTAGCTGCCCGACTGGATTCGCGGGAGATCCTTTCGTGAGGTGTCTCAGAGAAGAACGTAAGCGCTTATTTCTATCTGTACTTTCTTAATTTATCTATATTCTCTTTCAAAACGATTCTTGTCAATCTTATCTTTCACGAATGCCATGTCTTCTTTCCGACTATCTCTAAAGCTATGTTCTTCTCTATCTTTCACTTCTTCAGCTCGCACCCCGCCCCCGCCCGTCGGCAACCCTTGCGTTCCGACACCTTGCGGCCCGTTCTCGCAATGCAAAGCTGTCGGAACGCAGCCGGCATGCTCGTGCCTGCCGAACTACATCGGCCGCGCACCGAACTGCCGGCCCGAGTGCACGATCAGCAGCGAGTGTGCGAGCAACTTGGCGTGCATCCGCGAGCGCTGCGGCGACCCGTGTCCCGGCTCGTGCGGCTTCGCCGCCTTGTGCACGGTCGTCAATCACAACGCCGTGTGCTCGTGTCCGCAAGGATTCATAGGCAACCCCACATCTAGCTGTACTCTTGCTCCGCCACCATGTAAGACTCGCAGGGGAATCTACGTCGTCTTGTTGGCCGAGGTGACGGGTTGGAAAATGTCTTTAAAAGCGTTGGATCGGACATCGATTTTAGCAAACACTACTCTAACACAAGCACCGAAACGTGATTTTAGTTCCCAGCACTTAGGCTAGTGAATTTTCCAATACAGGCAGAAAGAAATCCGTGTGTGTATCTGTTTCTCCACAGAGCCTAAATTTACTAACAACAAATTCAGTGGGATCTGAATGTAATCACGAATAGGCTGACAATGTGACAGCCGAACAACCACCCGGTGTCCCCACAACCATCTAACACCATTCGCTAAGATGCACTGTGTTTCCCACACCACACCCGCCCCCAAAAAACGCCCACCCCGCACCCACCACACGTCTGACCGGCCGCCGCCTCCCGTTACAGCCACGCAGCGTCCGGTGCCCGCCAACCCGTGCGTGCCGTCGCCGTGCGGCCCGAACGCCGAGTGCCGCGAGCGCAACGGCGCCGGCTCGTGCGCCTGCCTCGCCGGCTACCTGGGCGACCCGTACGACGCGAACCGCGGCTGTCGACGAGAGTGCGAGGCGAACCCCGAGTGCGCCGCGAACCGCGCGTGCATCGGCTTCAAGTGCGTCGACCCCTGTCCGGGCACGTGCGGCACCGACGCGCAGTGCAATGTTGTCAACCACGTGCCCTCGTGCACCTGCCCGCCGGGCTTCGTCGGCGATCCGTTCTTCTCGTGTCGCGTCGCCCCGATTGATGCTCGTAAGTTGCTTTCTGATCCGTTCACGTGATTCAGTGGAAATTGTAGTGGGTGCAAAGAACCTATTGGAGTAGTGTGAATTTAATCCTAAATGCAAATACTCGTTGCATGGACGGACTCCATAACCTATTGGAGTGTTTAATGCCTAAACGACCCACACCAAAAACATGTATATTGGTTTGGAATGACGTCAAGATACCCACTGGTATCATACTTCACCAGTTTGTGGTAAAATTCAATTAACTCTGCTAATTAACAAAGAAAGATGGGGAAATAACAACCCAAATGGCCTTACCTAGTGGGTGTTATGACATCGTTTTGATTGAATGGAACAGTTGTTTTATATTTTCCTTCTGTATGTTTGTAAAAGCCGAAATGAAAATATAGAAACAAATCAAAAATTGACAACTCCACACTACCCAACCCTCGGCGCTGACCTAACGAACTGTCACCCCCTCGCAGCTCCACCGCGCATCCCTAGCGACCCGTGCGCGGGCAACGCGTGCGGCCCGAACAGCCAGTGCCGCGTGGTGAACGCCGTCGCCGTCTGCTCGTGCTCGCCCAACTTCATCGGCACGCCGCCCGGCTGCCGACCCGAGTGCGTCGTCAGCGGCGAGTGTCCGCTGGACCGCGCCTGCATCAACCAACGCTGCGCCGACCCCTGTCCGAACACGTGCGGCGTCGCCGCGCAATGCTCCGTGCGCAACCACAACCCGATCTGCGCGTGTCCGTCCGGCTTCACCGGCGACCCGTTCACGCGGTGCACGATTCAACGTGAGTCCTAAAATCTGCATAATTCTATGTCTACGATCTCAGAGCTCGCATGCAGAGCTTGTACTTGAGAACACAGAAGTGGTAATAGACCGCTGCTTCATGGCTAGTCTAGGGTGCTAAGGGATGCGTTAAGAAATTTATATTCGCACGTCCTACTAACCCTGAAACCCTGTAGGCTTATAAATTAATGCGTTCTTGCCCGTTGGCACCACAAGAGCGATAATTCGACTAACTGTGTTGTTCTATCTGCAGCCGTCACCCAAGCCACCCCGGTCGAGGCGCCGCGCCTTCCATCGTGCATCCCCTCGCCGTGCGGCGCGAACTCGCAGTGCCAGATGGTCGGCGGGAACCCCGCGTGCTCGTGCCTGCCCGACTACATCGGCGCGCCGCCGAACTGCCGACCCGAGTGCGTCATCAACCCCGAGTGTCCCAGCCAGCTGGCGTGCATCAAGCAGCGCTGTCGCGATCCCTGTCCGGGCTCGTGCGGCTTCAACGCCAACTGCCAGATCCTGAACCACATCCCCATCTGCACGTGCAACTCGGGCACCACCGGCGACCCGTTCACCCTCTGCACGCCCATTCCTGTCACCACGCCCGCCCCGCTCAACAGCGACCCGTGCAATCCTTCTCCGTGCGGTCCTAACGCCCAGTGCCGAGACGGCATTTGCACCTGCATTCCCGAGTACCTCGGCAACCCTTACGAGTCTTGCAGACCTGAGTGCGTCATCAATTCCGAGTGCCCCCGTGATCAAGCGTGCCTGCGCAACAAGTGCCGCGAGCCGTGCACGGGCACGTGCGGCCAGAACGCGAAGTGCGATGTCGTCAATCACATCCCGGTCTGCTCCTGTCCGGATGGCTTCACCGGCGATCCGTTCTCGAACTGTCGCCAAGTTGTCGGCGAGTCGCCGCCGCGATCGGACCCGTGCACGCCGTCGCCGTGTGGACCCAACAGTCAGTGCAGGACCAACGACAATCACGCGGTCTGCTCGTGTCTGCAAGGGTATGGAGGTGCGCCGCCATCTTGTCGCCCCGAGTGCGTCGTCAGCGCCGAATGTCCGCAGACCAGAGCTTGCGTCAACCAGAAGTGTACCGATCCCTGTCTGGGAGTCTGCGGTCTCGGAGCTCGCTGCGAGGTCATCAACCACAATCCGATCTGTAGTTGCCGCGAGAGACAGACTGGCGATCCGTTTAAGAGCTGCTTCGATATTCGTAAGTTGAATTGAAATTTCAAATAATTGGTCGACTTGATTGGCAGCTTGTGTTATGACATGAGGGTCGTCTGGCGTGCACTGATTGCGGCTAGCGGCTGGGAGTGCCATCGCTTGCATTAGGCCAGATCTAACGTTCATTGTTCACAACTAACTCTATGTATTTACATCTTTGTACCACTAACAACTTATACTCGAGAGATACCTCTAATACATTTATTTATTGCTAATTCTCCTTGTTATCATTGTAGTCTACTTTTATTTCTTCATCCGCTATAAGTTTTCCTTCCTCCTTTTATTCATCTGGTTAACTATTTCAAAACTAAAAAGTTATCAGAATCTACATCCTATAAAAACTCACATCCTTCTGAAAACCTTGGTATTCCTTTGAAATTAAAATAAGAGATTCCAATACTTTCCTTTTAACAAACTTCTAACACCTACTAAATATCACTTAACATATCGCTCCTGACACTGTTTTCCTACATCTCTCTCTTCTACGGACACCTTGATGCTTTACTCTCTGGACCCGTTCGGCTGTCCAACCTTCTGTCTCGACAGCACCTTCCACACTAACTGCTCAACGGAAATCATATTCTACAAATAGCCTACACTGTCCGTGAAATTGAAACAAATCGTGCATGAAGTGGGCTACTTCTCCAACTTTCCTCTCTCAGAACCGTTTTTTCCCTCGCTCTTTTCTCCTTCTACTAATCAACCATTGACAATTTACACTTGACAGTATACGCGAAATCCATAAAACGTTTCAAACAGCCACAACATTGAAACCAACACTGACAACCTCCGCTTCTCCTTCCACAGCGCCCCCAGTGGAAGGCGTCCTCCGGGAGCCCGAGCGTGACCCGTGCGAGGGCTCACCGTGCGGTCCGAACGCGCAGTGCCGCGTCGTCGGCAACGCCCCGTCGTGCTCGTGTCTACCCGACCACATCGGCGCCCCGCCAAACTGCCGGCCCGAGTGCGTCATCAACCCCGACTGCGCCAGCCGGCAAGCGTGCATCAACCGGAAGTGCCGAGACCCGTGTCTGGGAGGACTGTGCGGCCCGAACGCCGAGTGCCAAGTCACCAACCACATCGTCTCGTGCGTCTGCAGCCGCGGCTTCACGGGCAATGCGTTCGTGCAATGCATTCCCCAAATCAGTAAGTCTATTACCAAAACAAATCTGAGACAACAGAAGCTTTTCTATGAAGCTATGAAGCTATAAAGCTTGTCTAGCGAATTTCTCAACAATATCAACAATATTAAAACTAAAGTGCCACCGAAAAACTTAACATACAATTGACAGTCATCTCAAGCCATCAGCTGGTAATTTCTTCTTTCTTGCCACTTACAGAAGAAGTCATCAACCCATGCCAACCGTCCCCGTGCGGCGCCAACGCCGAATGCAAACAACGCAACGGCGCCGGCGCTTGCAGCTGCATCGCCGACTACCAAGGCAACCCGTACGAAGGCTGTCGCCCCGAGTGCGTTCTCAGCTCCGACTGCACCACCAACAAGGGATGCGTGAACAACAAGTGCGTGGACCCGTGCCCGGGCGTGTGCGGCCAGAACGCGCAGTGCTCGGTCGTGAACCACGTGCCGACGTGCACGTGTCTCCAAGGCTACGTGGGCAGTCCGTTCACGTCGTGTTCGCTGCCGCTCGCCGCGCCGGTCACCGAGGCGTCCACCGTCGACCCGTGCCAGTCGTCACCGTGCGGACCGAACAGCCAGTGTCGCACCATCAACGACCGCGCCGTCTGCTCGTGTCAAGTCGAGTACACCGGCTCGCCGCCCAACTGCCGGCCAGAGTGCGTCATCAGCGCCGAGTGTCCGCAGAACCGCGCGTGTTACAAGTTCAAGTGCACCGACCCGTGTCCAGGCACGTGCGGCGTTCGCGCCCGCTGCGAGGTGATCAACCACAACCCGATCTGCAGCTGCATGCCCGGCCTGACCGGCGACCCGTTCACGAGATGCTACCAAGAGGCGCTGAAGCAGCCGCCGCTCACGGCGACGCCGCCGCCCAGCAACCCGTGCGTGCCGTCGCCGTGTGGCCCCAACGCGGAGTGCCGCGCGGTGGGCACGTCGCCCGCATGCTCGTGCCGCCAGAACTACGTGGGCTCGCCGCCCAACTGCCGGCCGGAGTGTGTCGTCAACACCGACTGCGCGCCCACGCTGGCGTGCATCACCGAGAAGTGCCGCGATCCGTGTCTCGGCTCGTGTGGCTTCAACGCCGAGTGCCGCGTGCAGAACCACATCCCGACGTGCACGTGCCTGCCCGGACAGACCGGCGACCCGTTCACGCAGTGCACGCCGATCCCGATCGGTAAGTTTCACCGCCGCCACGGTCTTACCTCTAATCTCGCGTTTCTCGCTACTAACGCAACGTTTTCGATATTTTCTTGAAACCAAGTAAGATTTTCTTTGGTAGATATATTTTGAGATAAACAGCGTAACATTACTTTGGTACACAAAGACTATTACATTATTCCAGTGTTCAAGTCCCTAAATGCAGCCCTCAGAGCAAACTTGGCACTTCCACCACTAAACCGAGTCTGTTCTGCGGGCTGCGTTCAGGGGCGCGTCCTAATAATGCCACGAAAAGAAGTCATCTGCAATCACGTGTCTTAGGTGAGTGCTGACAAGCATCTGCTCGTTATTTTCAGTCACCCTGCCCGTCCAAGCGTCCGACCCGTGCAATCCGTCACCCTGCGGACCGAACGCCCAGTGCCGCGACGGCTCGTGCACGTGCCTGCCCAACTACTCGGGCGACCCGTACACCAACTGTCGGCCCGAGTGCACGATGAACTCCGACTGCCCGCGCAACCGCGCTTGCTCGAACCAGCGCTGCACCGACCCGTGCCAGGGCACGTGCGGCCAGGACGCACGCTGCGACGTCGTCAACCACATACCGACATGCAGCTGTCCGGAACGTACCACCGGCGATCCGTTCGTCGCGTGTCGCCCGATGAGGAACGACCCGGCGCCGCGTCAGCCCTGCCAACCATCACCGTGCGGTCCAAACAGCGTGTGTCGCGTCATCAACGAGATTGCCGTGTGTTCGTGCCAGCCCGGATTGGTGGGCAGCCCGCCCGCTTGCCGTCCGGAGTGCGTCGTCAGTGCCGAGTGTCCGCTCACGCAGGCGTGTCTGTCCACGAAGTGTCGCGACCCGTGTCCGGGCACTTGCGGCCAAAACGCACGTTGTCAAGTCATCAATCACAATCCGATCTGCAACTGTGCACAAGGCAACACCGGCGATCCGTTCACGAGGTGTTATCCGATAGTCGTGATCGAGTCGAGGCCGGCAACACGACCGACGGATCCCTGCTCGCCGAATCAGTGCGGACCGAACTCGATCTGTCAGGCGAGGGGCGAGATCCCAGCGTGCTCCTGTCTACAAAACTACATCGGAGCGCCGCCGAACTGCAGGCCGGAGTGCACGATCAACCCCGAGTGTCCGAGTCGGCTGGCCTGCATGAACCAGAGGTGCGCTGACCCGTGCCCCGGCTCTTGCGGCGCTAACGCTCGGTGTGCTGTCGTCAACCACACGCCCGTCTGCTCGTGCAACGTCGGTCATTCCGGCGACCCATTCAACGGCTGCTTCCCAACGCCAGGTAGGACAGACAGACGTCTTGGATCGAATCTTACGCTTGCTGCATGTGCATGATTCAGAGGCCAGAGAACTAGAAGATAACTATCTTTCAGATTAAACAAACAATGTGTACATATTTCTACTTTTCTGTTTTCTATGTGATAACGTCTCGCATTTCACTTTCTAAAATGTTTCGAATTCTCTGGACTAGAGTCAACTTGCACGTCAATCAACTGCTTGCTGCATTGTGTGGGGAAATAAAAATGTGCATGCTGAATGTCGATATGTGTCCTTCGCGTATTTTCTCCTTAGGAAAATGTCGAGATTCTTCAGTGGCAGAGAGGTAGGTTTGAAAAGCGCCACGAGACATGAAGGGATCAATCAAGAAAGTAATCGTCGCGAATGGATATCCACATATCGATATGTTAATTATAGTGCTGTTAAAGGCTTCGCAAACACGAGAACAATTAACATACACTCCGGAGTAATGGCAAATTATTTGCTGGTACCGGTTTCTGACAGTGAGACCAGTTCAGCCAGTATCAGTAATAGTTTAGCCAACCGCTCCATGAATATCAAATACAAATAAATGGTCGACAGGTAATAACAGGTAATAGAGGTAAAAGTATTATGGTACATCTACATCAAACTATCTCAACATTATCATCAAATTCAAAAATACTTCTTCCATTTACATGAACAGGCTTCAGCGCTGTCTGCAGAATCACATACCATATTATACAAAAATATGATGCAGTGTTAACGAACAAAATTCTGCGAAAAATGGGACTGGACAAAGAGAACAAGGACATTTTATTCTAACGACTAACGCTACGCTGTCGCTTTGTAGATAACTCTTAGCACGAACTAACTTCTATTTCTCTCTGTCTTAATTTCAATTTCATCTTGAACACTAAACCCCTCATTTCAGCCGACCCGATCTCTCTCGAGCGGCCAACCCCGTGCGTTCCATCCCCTTGTGGATCTAACGCCATCTGTAGAGAACAAAACGGGGCAGGCTCATGCACGTGTCTCCCTGATTACGTCGGTAATCCTTACGAAGGATGTCGCCCGGAATGTGTCCTCAACTCTGATTGCCCATCCAACAAAGCATGTGTGCGCAACAAGTGCGTTGACCCCTGCCCTGGGACTTGTGGTCAGAATGCTGATTGTCAAGTAGTAAACCACTTACCATCTTGCACCTGTCGTCTTGGGTATGAAGGGGATCCGTTCAGATCTTGCAATCTTCAAAAAATTCAATGTAAGAACTCAGAAATAATCTTTTACTAAACTAACATTCTTTCATAGCATGAATCAATTTCGGCCTTTTATTTAATAACCTTAAGAAACGAAAATTTAGAGATTTAAGTGTCGGCATGCAAAAAAAAATCTAAACTTCCTAATTGTATGTCTTATTATTCAATATCTGTGTATGTTTTCTAAACCTCTCTAATGCATGATTTTCTATCTCTTCAATCTAGCTCCTGTTCTTGAAGATGTCAACCCATGTGTGCCATCGCCATGTGGACCATATAGTCAATGTCGAGAAATAAACCAGCAAGCTGTCTGCTCGTGTTTGCCAACGTACATAGGAAGCCCGCCAACTTGTCGGCCAGAATGCGTGGCGAGTTCAGAGTGCCCACAAACACAAGCGTGTGTAAACCAGAAGTGTATCGATCCATGTCCAGGCCCTTGCGGGCAAAATACGCGATGTCTAGTCAAAAATCACAGTCCCATCTGCAGCTGCAAAGAAAGATTCACGGGCGATCCATTTTCGCGGTGCTATCCCATTCCAGCCCCGCCACCTATCCAACAACAGCCTGTATACTCTGATCCTTGCGTTCCTTCCCCTTGCGGGCCCTATTCACAGTGCAGAGACATTGGAGGGAACCCATCGTGCTCATGCGTCGCCAATTATATCGGAACGCCACCAAACTGTCGACCAGAATGCAGCATCAGTCAAGAGTGTCAAAGCCGGTTGGCTTGTATGAGAGAGAAGTGTCGCGATCCGTGCCCAGGGTCATGCGGTGCTGGTGCACAATGCAACGTCATCAACCACACGCCCGTGTGCACTTGTCCCGACGGTTACACGGGAGACCCTTTCTCAAGTTGTTACCCTAAACCGCCGCCGCCGCGAGAGCCGATTGCGTCCGACCCATGCAATCCATCGCCGTGTGGTCCGAACGCCCAATGTAACGACGGATCCTGCACATGTCTACCTGAGTATCACGGAGACCCATACTCAGGATGTCGCCCTGAATGCGTTAACAATCAAGACTGCCCCAGAGAAAAGGCGTGCATGCGAAACAAGTGCCAAGACCCGTGTCCGGGAACGTGTGGACAAGGCGCAGTTTGCGACGTTGTCAATCATATCCCGATGTGCAGCTGTCCACCTGGCAACGCTGGCAATCCATTCGTACAGTGCAGACCGCAACAAGCTCCGGTCGTCACTCAACCTTGCACTCCGTCGCCCTGTGGACCAAACAGTCAATGTCGAGAGATAAATGATCAAGCAGTCTGTTCTTGTGTCCCGGGCTACTTGGGAACTCCGCCCAGATGTAGACCAGAATGTGTGGTCAACTCAGACTGCGGCCAGAACGAAGCTTGCAGCAACCAGAAATGCAGAAATCCCTGTCTGGGCACATGCGGAATAGGTGCACGCTGTCAAGTAGTGAACCACAGTCCGATCTGCAGCTGCCCATCAAGACACACAGGAGATCCGTTCAATAGATGCCAACCGATAATAGATGCACCACCAATTGTACCAACCAACCCTTGTCAGCCAAATCCATGTGGTGCAAACGCGCAATGTCAGGTTAGAGGTGAAAGTCCATCGTGTTCCTGCCTCCCTCAATTCATAGGAGCACCGCCTAATTGTAGACCAGAATGTGTCAGTAACAGTGAATGTTCGAGTCATCTAGCGTGCATCAACCAGAAATGTCAAGATCCCTGTCCTGGATCATGCGGAGCTAATGCAGAATGTCGCGTTGTAAGCCACACTCCAATGTGCGTGTGCAAAGTCGGATATGCAGGCGATCCGTTCTTCCAATGTTTACAACACCAGGCCGAACCAATAGCTCAAGAAAATCCAACCCCGTGCAATCCAACTCCTTGTGGATCTAATGCAATTTGCAGGGAACAAAATAGAGCTGGATCTTGCGCATGTTTACCCGACTATGTTGGCAACCCATACGAAGGATGCCGCCCGGAATGCGTGCTAAACTCTGACTGCCCATCGAATAAGGCGTGTATAAGAAACAAATGCGAGGATCCTTGCCCAGGGACTTGTGGACAGAACGCTGACTGCCAAGTGATGAATCACCTCCCATCTTGCAATTGCCGTCCTGGCTATACCGGAGATCCATTCAAGTATTGCAACGTTCAGCAGCAAGAAGCCGTGGTGGCTGAACCAGGTGACCCATGTCAGCCGTCACCTTGCGGACCCAACAGCCAATGCCGAGCAATAAATGGTCAAGGAGTATGCTCCTGCCTTCCTAATTATATGGGAAGCCCACCAGGTTGCAGGCCTGAATGCGTTGTAAGCGCTGAATGTACCCAGACTAGGGCGTGCTCAAATCAGAAATGTATGGATCCTTGCCCCGGCCCTTGTGGGCAAAACACACGTTGCCAAGTAATTAATCACAGTCCTATCTGCAGCTGTAAGGATCGATTTACCGGGGATCCTTTCACAAGATGTTATCCTATTCCCCCACCACAACCTGTACAACAGCCAATCGTCTTTTCTGACCCCTGCGTTCCTTCACCATGCGGACCGAATTCGCAATGCAGGGACATTGGTGGAAGTCCATCATGCTCCTGTCTAGCAAACTACATTGGAGCACCTCCAAATTGTCGCCCTGAATGCAGTATCAACCCTGAATGTCAAAGTAGACTGGCATGCATGAGAGAGAAGTGCAGAGATCCTTGCCCAGGATCTTGTGGAGCCGGTGCTCAATGCAACGTCATAAACCATACTCCAGTTTGCACCTGTCCAGACGGCTACACAGGAGATCCGTTCTCGAACTGTTATCCAAAACCACCACCAGCTGCCGAACCAATTGCGTCGGACCCATGCAATCCATCGCCGTGTGGCCCGAACGCTCAATGTAACGACGGATCCTGCACTTGCCTACCTGAGTATCACGGTGATCCATACTCTGGATGTCGCCCAGAATGCGTCAACAATCAAGACTGCCCCAGAGAAAAGGCGTGCATGCGAAACAAGTGCAAAGACCCGTGCCCGGGAACGTGTGGACAAGGCGCAGTTTGCGACGTTGTCAATCACATCCCGATGTGCAGCTGTCCACCTGGCAACGCTGGCAATCCATTCGTTCATTGCAGACCACAACAAGCTCCAGTCGTCACTCAACCTTGCACTCCATCGCCCTGTGGACCAAACAGTCAATGCCGAGAGATAAACGATCAAGCAGTCTGTTCTTGTGTCCCGGGCTACTTGGGAACTCCTCCAAGATGCAGACCAGAATGTGTTGTCAACTCAGACTGCGGCCAGAACGAAGCTTGCAGCAACCAGAAATGCAGAAACCCATGCCCTGGAACTTGTGGTATCGGTGCTCGTTGCGAAGTAGTGAACCACAATCCGATCTGCAGCTGCCCATCAAGATACTCTGGAGACCCGTTCATCAGATGCCAACCAATTGTGGATGCACCCCCGACAGTTCCCGTCAACCCTTGTCAGCCAAGTCCATGTGGTCCCAATGCGCAATGTCAAGTGAGGGGAGACTCACCATCATGCTCCTGTCTACCACAGTTCATCGGCGCACCGCCAAACTGTCGACCGGAATGTGTCAGTAACAGCGAATGTTCGAGTCATCTGGCGTGCATCAATCAGAAATGTTCTGACCCATGCCCTGGATCATGTGGGGCAAACGCTGAATGCCGAGTTGTCAGTCACACGCCAATGTGCGTATGTGCAGTCGGATATATCGGCGATCCTTTCTCGCAATGTACCCTGAAGCAGTCTGAGCCGGTACAACAGGAAAGACCAACACCATGTGTACCATCACCATGTGGCTCTAACGCGGTTTGCAGAGAACAGAATGGTGCTGGATCTTGTGCATGTTTACCTGAATACATAGGAAACCCTTACGAGGGATGCCGACCAGAATGCGTGCTGAACTCCGATTGCCAATCAAATAAGGCGTGTATAAGAAACAAATGCGAGGATCCTTGCCCAGGGACTTGTGGACAGAATGCTGACTGCCAAGTCGTTAATCACCTTCCATCTTGCAATTGCCGTCCTGGCTACACCGGAGATCCATTCAAGTATTGCAACGTTCAGCAGCAAGAAGCCGTGGTGGCTGAACCAGGTGACCCATGTCAGCCGTCACCTTGCGGACCCAACAGCCAATGTCGAGCAATAAATGGTCAAGGAGTATGCTCCTGCCTTCCTAATTATATGGGAAGCCCACCAGGTTGCAGGCCTGAATGCGTTGTAAGCGCTGAATGTACCCAGACTAGGGCGTGCTCAAATCAGAAATGTATGGATCCTTGCCCCGGCCCTTGTGGGCAAAACACACGTTGCCAAGTAATTAATCACAGTCCTATCTGCAGCTGTAAGGATCGATTTACCGGGGATCCTTTCACAAGATGTTATCCTATTCCCCCACCACAACCTGTACAACAGCCAATCGTCTTTTCTGACCCCTGCGTTCCTTCACCATGCGGACCGAATTCGCAATGCAGGGACATTGGTGGAAGTCCATCATGCTCCTGTCTAGCAAACTACATTGGAGCACCTCCAAATTGTCGCCCTGAATGCAGTATCAACCCTGAATGTCAAAGTAGACTGGCATGCATGAGAGAGAAGTGCAGAGATCCTTGCCCAGGATCTTGTGGAGCCGGTGCTCAATGCAACGTCATAAACCATACTCCAGTTTGCACCTGTCCAGACGGCTACACAGGAGATCCGTTCTCGAACTGTTATCCAAAACCACCACCAGCTGCCGAACCAATTGCGTCGGACCCATGCAATCCATCGCCGTGTGGCCCGAACGCTCAATGTAACGACGGATCCTGCACTTGCCTACCTGAGTATCACGGTGATCCATACTCTGGATGTCGCCCAGAATGCGTCAACAATCAAGACTGCCCCAGAGAAAAGGCGTGCATGCGAAACAAGTGCAAAGACCCGTGCCCGGGAACGTGTGGACAAGGCGCAGTTTGCGACGTTGTCAATCACATCCCGATGTGCAGCTGTCCACCTGGCAACGCTGGCAATCCATTCGTTCATTGCAGACCACAACAAGCTCCAGTCGTCACTCAACCTTGCACTCCATCGCCCTGTGGACCAAACAGTCAATGCCGAGAGATAAACGATCAAGCAGTCTGTTCTTGTGTCCCGGGCTACTTGGGAACTCCTCCAAGATGCAGACCAGAATGTGTTGTCAACTCAGACTGCGGCCAGAACGAAGCTTGCAGCAACCAGAAATGCAGAAACCCATGCCCTGGAACTTGTGGTATCGGTGCTCGTTGCGAAGTAGTGAACCACAATCCGATCTGCAGCTGCCCATCAAGATACTCTGGAGACCCGTTCATCAGATGCCAACCAATTGTGGATGCACCCCCGACAGTTCCCGTCAACCCTTGTCAGCCAAGTCCATGTGGTCCCAATGCGCAATGTCAAGTGAGGGGAGACTCACCATCATGCTCCTGTCTACCACAGTTCATCGGCGCACCGCCAAACTGTCGACCGGAATGTGTCAGTAACAGCGAATGTTCGAGTCATCTGGCGTGCATCAATCAGAAATGTTCTGACCCATGCCCTGGATCATGTGGGGCAAACGCTGAATGCCGAGTTGTCAGTCACACGCCAATGTGCGTATGTGCAGTCGGATATATCGGCGATCCTTTCTCGCAATGTACCCTGAAGCAGTCTGAGCCGGTACAACAGGAAAGACCAACACCATGTGTACCATCACCATGTGGCTCTAACGCGGTTTGCAGAGAACAGAATGGTGCTGGATCTTGTGCATGTTTACCTGAATACATAGGAAACCCTTACGAGGGATGCCGACCAGAATGCGTGCTGAACTCCGATTGCCAATCAAATAAGGCGTGTATAAGAAACAAATGCGAGGATCCTTGCCCAGGGACTTGTGGACAGAATGCTGACTGCCAAGTCGTTAATCACCTTCCATCTTGCAATTGCCGTCCTGGCTACACCGGAGATCCATTCAAGTATTGCAACGTTCAGCAGCAAGAAGCCGTGGTGGCTGAACCAGGTGACCCATGTCAGCCGTCACCTTGCGGACCCAACAGCCAATGTCGAGCAATAAATGGTCAAGGAGTATGCTCCTGCCTTCCTAATTATATGGGAAGCCCACCAGGTTGCAGGCCTGAATGCGTTGTAAGCGCTGAATGTACCCAGACTAGGGCGTGCTCAAATCAAAAATGTATGGATCCGTGCCCCGGCCCTTGTGGGCAAAACACACGTTGCCAAGTAATAAATCACAGTCCAATCTGCAGCTGTAAGGATCGATTTACCGGGGATCCGTTCTCGAGATGCTATCCTATTCCTCCACCACCACCTGTACAACAGCAAACCGTATTTTCTGACCCCTGCGTTCCTTCACCGTGCGGACCGAATTCGCAATGCAGGGACATTGGTGGAAGTCCATCATGCTCCTGTCTAGCAAACTACATTGGAGCCCCTCCAAATTGCCGCCCCGAATGCAGCATCAACCCTGAATGTCAAAGTAGACTGGCCTGCATGAGAGAGAAGTGCAGAGATCCTTGCCCAGGGTCTTGTGGAGCCGGTGCTCAATGCAACGTCATAAACCATACTCCAGTTTGCACCTGTCCTGACGGCTACACAGGAGATCCGTTCTCGAACTGTTATCCAAAACCACCACCAGCTGCCGAACCAATTTCGTCGGACCCGTGCAATCCATCGCCGTGTGGCCCGAACGCCCAATGTAACGACGGATCCTGCACATGCCTACCTGAGTATCACGGTGATCCATACTCAGGATGTCGCCCTGAATGCGTTAACAATCAAGACTGCCCCAGAGAAAAGGCGTGCATGCGAAACAAGTGCCAAGACCCGTGCCCAGGAACGTGTGGACAAGGCGCTGTTTGCGACGTTGTCAATCATATCCCGATGTGCAGCTGTCCACCTGGCAACGCCGGCAATCCATTCGTACAGTGTCGACCGCAACAAGCGCCAGTTGTCACTCAACCTTGCACTCCATCGCCCTGTGGACCAAACAGTCAATGTCGAGAGATAAACGATCAAGCAGTCTGTTCTTGTGTACCGGGCTACCTTGGAACTCCTCCAAGATGCAGACCAGAATGTGTTGTCAACTCAGACTGCGGCCAGAACGAAGCTTGCAGCAACCAGAAATGCAGAAACCCTTGTCCTGGAACTTGTGGCATCGGTGCCCGTTGCGAAGTTGTGAACCACAATCCGATCTGCAGCTGCCCATCAAGATACACCGGCGATCCGTTCATCCGATGTCAACCGATTGTGGATGCACCCCCAACAGTTCCCGTCAACCCTTGTCAGCCGAGTCCATGTGGTCCCAATGCGCAATGCCAAGTGAGAGGAGACACACCATCATGCTCCTGTCTACCACAGTTCACCGGCGCCCCACCAAATTGTCGACCAGAGTGTGTCAGTAACAGCGAATGTTCAAGCAATCTTGCATGTATGAACCAGAAATGCGCCGACCCCTGTCCTGGTGCCTGCGGAGCTAATGCCGAATGTCGTGTTGTCAGCCATACGCCAATGTGTGTTTGTGCCATCGGGTATGTTGGCGATCCGTTTTCACATTGCCAGCAACAGCAAGCAGAGCCGATTGTTCAGGATCACACAACACCGTGCAATCCGACTCCCTGTGGAGCGAACGCAATTTGCAGAGAACAGAATAGAGCAGGTTCCTGTTCATGCTTACCAGACTATATTGGAAATCCTTACGAGGGATGCAGGCCCGAATGTGTGCTTAACTCTGACTGTCCATCCAATAAGGCATGTATCAGAAACAAATGTGAAGATCCATGCCCTGGAACCTGTGCTCAGAACGCCGACTGCCAGGTGGTGAACCACTTGCCATCATGTAACTGTCGACCAGGCTACTCCGGAGACCCGTTCCGATACTGCAACGTTCAACAACAACAGCAAGAAGCAGCAGTCGCTGAGCCAGGTGACCCGTGCCAACCATCGCCATGCGGCCCGAACAGTCAATGCCGGGAAATAAATGGGCAAGGAGTGTGCTCCTGCCTTCCGAATTACATGGGCAGTCCCCCAGGCTGTCGTCCAGAATGCGTGGTCAGTTCGGAATGTAGCCTCACTAGAGCGTGCTCCAATCAGAAGTGTATGGATCCATGTCCTGGACCATGCGGGCAAAATACGCGTTGCCAAGTCATAAACCACAGTCCAATCTGCACTTGCAAAGAACGTTACACCGGAGATCCTTTCTCAAGGTGTTATCCGATACCTCCTCCACCACCCGTTCAACAGCAACCAGTATTTACTGACCCATGCGTACCAACACCATGCGGACCAAATTCGCAATGCCGGGATATTGGAGGCAGTCCATCATGCTCTTGCCTCACCAACTATATTGGCGCACCTCCAAATTGTCGCCCTGAATGCAGTATCAACCCGGAATGTCAGAGTAGACTGGCATGCATGAGAGAAAAGTGCAGAGATCCTTGCCCAGGATCTTGTGGAGCCGGTGCTCAATGCAACGTCATAAACCATACTCCAGTTTGCACCTGTCCTGACGGCTACACAGGAGATCCGTTCTCGAACTGTTATCCAAAACCACCACCAGCTGCCGAACCAATTGCGTCGGACCCGTGCAATCTATCGCCGTGTGGCCCGAACGCCCAATGTAACGACGGATCCTGCACATGTCTACCTGAGTATCACGGTGATCCATACTCAGGATGTCGCCCTGAATGCGTTAACAATCAAGATTGCCCAAGAGAAAAGGCGTGCATGCGAAACAAGTGCAAAGACCCGTGCCCAGGAACGTGTGGACAAGGCGCAGTTTGCGACGTTGTCAATCATATCCCGATGTGCAGCTGTCCACCTGGCAACGCCGGCAATCCATTCGTACACTGTCGACCGCAACAAGCACCAGTCGTCACTCAACCTTGCACTCCATCGCCCTGTGGACCAAACAGTCAATGCCGAGAGATAAACGAACAAGCAGTGTGTTCTTGTGTCCCGGGCTACTTGGGAACTCCTCCAAGATGCAGACCAGAATGTGTTGTCAACTCAGATTGCGGCCAGAACGAAGCTTGCAGCAACCAGAAATGCCGAAACCCTTGTCCTGGAACTTGTGGTATCGGTGCCCGTTGCGAAGTTGTGAACCACAATCCGATCTGCAGCTGCCCATCAAGATACTCTGGAGACCCGTTCATCAGATGCCAACCGATTGTGGATGCACCCCCAACAGTTCCCGTGAACCCTTGTCAGCCGAGTCCATGTGGTCCCAACGCGCAATGCCAAGTGAGAGGAGACACACCATCATGCTCCTGTCTACCACAGTTCACCGGCGCCCCACCAAATTGTCGACCAGAGTGTGTCAGTAACAGCGAATGTTCAAGCAATCTTGCATGTATGAACCAGAAATGCGCCGACCCTTGTCCTGGTGCCTGTGGCGCTAATGCCGAATGCCGTGTTGTCAGCCATACGCCAATGTGTGTTTGCGCCATCGGGTATGTTGGCGATCCGTTTTCACATTGCCAGCAACAGCAAGCAGAGCCGATTGTTCAGGATCACACAACACCGTGCAATCCGACTCCATGTGGAGCGAACGCAATTTGCAGAGAACAGAATAGAGCAGGTTCCTGTTCTTGCTTACCAGACTATATTGGAAATCCTTACGAGGGATGCAGGCCCGAATGCGTGCTTAACTCTGACTGTCCATCCAATAAGGCATGTATCAGAAACAAATGTGAAGATCCATGCCCTGGAACCTGTGCTCAGAACGCCGACTGCCAGGTGGTGAACCACTTGCCATCATGTAACTGTCGACCAGGCTACTCCGGAGACCCGTTCCGATACTGCAACGTTCAACAACAACAGCAAGAAGCAGCAGTCACTGAGCCAGGTGACCCGTGCCAACCATCGCCATGCGGCCCGAACAGTCAATGCCGGGAAATAAATGGGCAAGGAGTGTGCTCCTGCCTTCCGAATTACATGGGCAGTCCCCCAGGCTGTCGTCCAGAATGCGTGGTCAGTTCGGAATGTAGCCTCACTAGAGCGTGCTCCAATCAGAAGTGTATGGATCCATGTCCTGGACCATGCGGGCAAAATACGCGTTGCCAAGTCATAAACCACAGTCCAATCTGCACTTGCAAAGAACGTTACACCGGAGATCCTTTCTCAAGGTGTTATCCGATACCTCCTCCACCGCCCGTCCAACAGCAAACAGTATTTACTGACCCATGCGTACCAACACCATGCGGACCAAATTCGAAATGTCGGGATATTGGAGGCAGTCCATCATGCTCTTGCCTCACAAACTATATTGGCGCACCTCCAAATTGCCGCCCTGAATGCAGTATCAACCCTGAATGTCAAAGTAGACTGGCCTGCATGAGAGAAAAGTGCAGAGATCCTTGTCCAGGGTCTTGTGGAGCCGGTGCTCAATGCAACGTCATAAACCATACTCCAGTTTGCACATGCCCTGACGGCTACACAGGAGATCCGTTCTCGAACTGTTATCCAAAACCACCACCAGCTGCCGAACCAATTGCGTCGGACCCGTGCAATCCATCACCGTGTGGCCCGAACGCTCAATGTAACGATGGATCCTGCACATGTCTACCTGAGTATCACGGTGATCCATACTCAGGATGTCGCCCTGAATGCGTTAACAATCAAGATTGCCCAAGAGAAAAGGCGTGCATGCGAAACAAATGCCAAGACCCGTGCCCGGGAACGTGTGGACAAGGCGCTGTATGCGACGTTGTCAATCACATTCCGATGTGTAGCTGTCCACCTGGCAACGCTGGCAATCCATTCGTACAGTGTCGACCGCAACAAGCACCAGTCGTCACTCAACCTTGCACTCCATCGCCCTGTGGACCAAACAGTCAATGCCGAGAGATAAACGAACAAGCAGTGTGTTCTTGTGTCCCAGGATACTTGGGAACTCCTCCAAGATGCAGACCAGAATGTGTAGTCAACTCAGATTGCGGCCAGAACGAAGCTTGCAGCAACCAGAAATGCAGAAACCCTTGTCCTGGAACTTGTGGTATCGGTGCCCGTTGCGAAGTAGTGAACCACAATCCGATCTGCAGCTGTCCATCAAGATATTCCGGAGACCCGTTCATCCGATGCCAACCGATTGTGGATGCACCCCCAACTGTACCCGTCAACCCTTGTCAGCCGAGCCCATGTGGTCCTAACGCGCAATGTCAAGTGAGAGGAGACACACCATCATGCTCCTGTCTACCACAGTTCATCGGCGCACCGCCAAACTGTCGACCAGAGTGTGTCAGTAACAGCGAATGTTCCAGTCATCTGGCTTGTATGAATCAGAAATGCAGTGATCCGTGTCCAGGTGCGTGTGGTGCGAATGCTGAATGCCGAGTTGTAAGTCACACCCCAATGTGCGTGTGTGTAATCGGATACGTCGGCGACCCATTCTCACAGTGCAATCCACAACAAGCAGAGCCAATTGCGCAAGAAAATCCAACACCATGCAACCCTACACCGTGCGGTTCGAATGCGGTTTGTCGAGAACAAAACCGTGCTGGAGCGTGCACATGTTTTCCCGATTACGTTGGGAATCCATACGAGGGTTGTAGACCTGAATGTGTTCTCAACTCTGACTGCCCTTCAAACAAAGCGTGTATTCGCAATAAATGCGAGGACCCTTGCCCAGGTACATGCGGGCAAAATGCCGACTGCCAAGTGGTGAATCACCTGCCATCGTGTAACTGCAGACCTAGTTACACTGGTGACCCATTTAGAAATTGCAACTTACAACAGCAAGAACCAGTAATTGCTGAGCCTGGTGATCCCTGCCAGCCCTCGCCATGCGGCCCTAACAGCCAATGCCGGCAAATCAACGGACAGGCAGTGTGTTCTTGCCTCCCTAATTATATGGGAAGTCCACCAGGTTGCCGACCTGAGTGCGTTGTGAGTTCTGAGTGCACATTGACACGAGCATGTTCCAATCAAAAATGTATGGACCCATGTCCGGGGCCATGTGGGCAGAATACCAAGTGTCAAGTAATTAACCACAGTCCCATTTGCAGTTGTAAAGATCGATTTACAGGAGACCCATTCTCGCGGTGTTATCCAATTCCACCCCCCACGCCAATACAACAACAACCAGTATTTACAGATCCCTGCATACCTTCACCGTGTGGTCCCAACTCACAGTGTCGAGATAATGGAGGAAGTCCATCGTGCTCTTGCCTTACGAACTACATCGGATCGCCCCCAAATTGCAGACCAGAGTGCAGCATAAACCCAGAATGCCAGAGTCGATTGGCGTGTATGCGAGAAAAATGCAGGGATCCTTGTCCGGGTTCTTGTGGAGCTGGTGCACAGTGCATTGTCATTAATCACACACCAGTGTGTACATGTCCCCAGGGATACACAGGGGATCCGTTTTCTAATTGCTACCCTCAACCGCCACCACCGCAAGAGCCGATTGCGTCCGACCCCTGCAATCCATCGCCGTGTGGTCCTAACGCACAGTGTAACGACGGATCCTGCACATGTCTACCTGAGTATCACGGTGATCCATACTCTGGATGTCGCCCTGAATGTGTCAACAATCAAGACTGCCCCAGAGAAAAGGCGTGCATGCGAAACAAGTGCCAAGACCCGTGCCCGGGAACGTGTGGACAAGGAGCAGTTTGTGACGTTGTCAATCACATCCCGATGTGCAGCTGCCCACCTGGTAACGCTGGCAATCCATTCGTTCAGTGTCGACCACAACAAGCTCCTGTCATTACTCAACCTTGCATTCCATCGCCCTGTGGACCAAACAGTCAATGCCGAGAGATAAACGAACAAGCAGTTTGTTCTTGCGTACCGGGCTACTTGGGAACTCCTCCAAGATGCAGACCAGAATGTGTTGTCAACTCAGATTGCGGCCAGAACGAAGCTTGCAGCAACCAGAAATGCAGAAACCCTTGTCCTGGAACTTGTGGCATCGGTGCCCGTTGCGAAGTTGTGAACCACAATCCGATCTGCAGCTGCCCATCAAGATACACCGGCGATCCGTTCATCAGATGCCAACCGATTGTGGATGCGCCCCCAACTGTATTGGTCAACCCTTGTCAGCCGAGTCCATGTGGTCCTAACGCGCAATGCCAAGTGAGAGGAGACACACCATCATGCTCCTGTCTACCACAGTTCACCGGCGCCCCACCAAATTGTCGACCAGAGTGTGTCAGCAACAGCGAATGTGCAAGCAACTTGGCGTGCATTAACCAGAAGTGTGCAGATCCATGCCCAGGATCTTGTGGCGCTAACGCAGAATGCCGCGTCGTGAGCCACACACCAATGTGCGTATGCGCATTGGGATTCATTGGTGACCCATTCTCACAGTGCAGCCAACAACAATCGGAGCCTTTGGCGCAAGAAAACATCACACCTTGCAACCCGACACCATGTGGGTCAAACGCTGTGTGTCGAGAACAAAATAGGGCGGGTGCATGTACTTGTTTGCCCGACTATGTTGGCAACCCCTACGAAGGATGTAGACCAGAATGCGTATTAAATTCAGATTGCGCCCCAAACAAAGCATGTATCAGAAATAAGTGCGAGGATCCTTGTCCTGGAACATGTGCCCAAAACGCAGACTGTCAAGTAGTGAATCACTTACCATCTTGTAACTGTCGTCTTGGGTATACTGGCGATCCATTCAGATATTGCAACGTTCAACAGCAAGAGGCCGTGGTAGCTGAACCTGGTGATCCATGTCAACCATCTCCTTGCGGACCAAACAGTCAATGTCGACAGATAAATGGTCAAGCCGTTTGCTCTTGTCTTCCTAGTTTTATGGGTAGCCCCCCAGGTTGCCGGCCAGAGTGTGTGGTTAGTTCAGAGTGTACTCTTACAAAAGCCTGCTCAAACCAGAAATGTATGGACCCATGTCCTGGCCCTTGCGGCCAAAACACTCGCTGCCATGTAAACAATCACAGCCCTATCTGTAGCTGCACAGAAGGCTATACTGGAGATCCTTTCTCAAGATGTTACCCTATTCCACCTCCACCACCTGTACAACAACAACCAGTCTTCACCGATCCGTGTATTCCATCGCCATGTGGACCAAACTCGCAATGCAGAGACATCGGAGGCAGCCCTTCATGCTCATGCTTATCAAACTACATTGGTGCGCCACCAAATTGCAGACCAGAGTGCAGCATCAACCCCGAATGCCAAAGTCGATTGGCGTGCATGCGAGAAAAGTGTAGAGACCCGTGTCCCGGTTCATGTGGCGCAGGTGCACAGTGTGATGTAATTAATCATACCCCCGTATGCACATGCCCCCAAGGTTACACAGGAGATCCGTTCTCTAATTGCTATCCAAAACCACCACCACCTCAAGAACCGATCGCGTCCGACCCATGCAATCCATCGCCGTGTGGTCCGAACGCCCAATGTAACGACGGATCCTGCACATGTCTACCTGAGTATCACGGTGATCCATACTCTGGATGTCGCCCTGAATGCGTCAACAATCAAGACTGCCCCAGAGAAAAGGCGTGCATGCGAAACAAGTGCCAAGACCCGTGCCCGGGAACGTGTGGACAAGGCGCTGTTTGCGACGTTGTCAATCACATCCCGATGTGCAGCTGTCCACCTGGCAACGCTGGCAATCCATTCGTACAGTGTCGACCACAACAAGCTCCAGTCATTACTCAACCTTGCACTCCATCGCCATGTGGACCTAACAGTCAATGCCGAGAGATAAACGATCAAGCAGTCTGTTCTTGCGTACCGGGCTACTTGGGAACTCCTCCAAGATGCAGACCAGAATGTGTTGTCAACTCAGATTGCGGCCAGAACGAAGCTTGCAGCAACCAGAAATGCAGAAACCCTTGTCCTGGAACGTGTGGTATCGGTGCCCGATGCGAAGTTGTGAACCACAATCCGATCTGCAGCTGCCCATCAAGATACTCTGGAGACCCGTTCATCAGATGCCAACCGATTGTGGATGCACCCCCGACAGTTCCCGTCAACCCTTGTCAGCCGAGTCCATGTGGTCCTAACGCGCAGTGCCAAGTGAGAGGTGACAGTCCTTCGTGCTCCTGCCTTGCCCAATTCATCGGGGCCCCTCCCAATTGTCGCCCGGAATGCGTTAGTAACAGCGAGTGTTCGAGTCAGCTAGCTTGCATCAATCAGAAATGCGCCGATCCCTGTCCTGGCTCGTGTGGGGCCAATGCCGAATGCCGCGTCGTTAGTCACACGCCTATGTGTGTCTGTGCGGTGGGATATGTCGGAGACCCATTCTCCCAATGCACTCTTCAACAATGTGAGCACAACATTTCAAATGCAATCTTATATCTTCAACACAAGAAACTTTGTGTCCAAATGTTTATAGACATAAATGAAACGACGACACTGCATCATGTTTACTGTTACACATTTACACCTTCGCAACACCAACACACAGTTTTTCAATCACTAGTTTTAGTTAGCATAATGTTTCTTTTTCCTTTAAACGTTGCTTATTTTGACAATTTCCTCTTATATTTCACAATGGATCATGTTACTTAATTTCACATTTACTGTCCTTGAAAAAATGTTATTGATTTGTGAATGTTCATTTCAGCCGAACCTATAGTGCAAGAGCGACCGACTCCATGCGTGCCTTCACCTTGTGGATCTAATGCCATGTGTAGAGAACAAAACGGAGCCGGTGCATGTACCTGTCTTCCAGAATATATTGGCAACCCGTACGAAGGGTGTCGGCCAGAATGTGTATTGAATTCCGATTGTGCGCCTGACAAAGCATGTGTTAGAAACAAGTGTCAAGATCCCTGTCCGGGAACATGCGGGCAAAACGCTGAGTGCCAAGTGGTGAACCATTTGCCATCTTGCACTTGCTATTCGGGATACACAGGCGACCCCTTCCGGTCCTGCAATGTGCAACAACGAGAAAGTAAGTTTTGTTTTTACATTGCGTTTTAAGTGTCATTTTGGGTGCAAATAATTATGTTGTACTTTACGGAATAATGTGACTTGTTCGTTTAGAATATTCAGTTATTATTTCGGCATTTGAATTGCTCTTCTTGATAAACACCAAAAATCACTGTTATTGTTTCTAGAGCTTAAGATTTTTTTGCAGCTGTTATTTCTGAGCCGGGAAATCCATGCCAACCGTCACCATGTGGTCCGAACAGTCAATGTCGCGAAGTGAACGGACAAGGAGTGTGCTCATGCCTGCCAACTTACATTGGCAGTCCTCCCGGCTGCAGACCTGAGTGTGTCGTGAGCTCCGAATGCCCACACACACAAGCCTGCGTCAACCAGAAATGTACTGATCCTTGCATAGGAACGTGCGGACAAAATGCTAGGTGTACAGTGATTAATCACAGTCCAATATGCAGCTGCCAGTCGGGCTATACTGGAGATCCGTTTTCCAGATGCTACCCAATTCCACGTAAGTGTTTCATTATTAAGCTGTTAAAATCATTGCATGCAGCATGTTTTTTAATCTGATTTTTTTTTTTTGCAAAACTATACCTGGCTCGATAGTAACACACACGTATTCTTTCTTCTCAGCACCACCTGTCGTGCAGTCACCGGTACAGTACATAAACCCGTGTGTACCGTCACCATGTGGGCCCAATTCCCAGTGCAGAGACACTGGTGGATCGCCATCGTGCACCTGCTTGCCCAACTACATTGGGTTACCACCGATCTGCAGACCCGAATGCAGTATAAACGCCGAATGTTCAAGCAGTCTTGCCTGTATGCGGGAAAAATGTCGGGACCCTTGCCCCGGTTCGTGTGGAGCTGGTGCACAGTGCAATGTCATCAATCACACACCAGTGTGCACATGTCCTCAGGGATACACAGGAGATCCGTTCTCTAACTGTTATCCACAACCGCCTCCTCCACAAGAACCGATCGCGTCCGACCCATGCAATCCATCGCCGTGTGGTCCGAACGCCCAATGTAACGACGGATCCTGCACATGTCTACCTGAGTATCACGGTGATCCATACTCTGGATGTCGCCCTGAATGCGTCAACAATCAAGACTGCCCCAGAGAAAAGGCGTGCATGCGAAACAAGTGCCAAGACCCGTGCCCGGGAACGTGTGGACAAGGAGCAGTTTGCGACGTTGTCAATCACATCCCGATGTGCAGCTGTCCACCTGGCAACGCTGGCAATCCATTCGTTCAGTGTCGACCGCAACAAGCACCAGTCGTCACTCAACCTTGCACTCCATCGCCATGTGGACCAAACAGTCAATGCCGAGAGATAAACGATCAAGCAGTCTGTTCTTGTGTACCGGGCTACTTGGGAACTCCTCCAAGATGCAGACCAGAATGTGTTGTTAACTCAGATTGTGGCCAGAGCGAAGCTTGCAGCAACCAGAAATGCAGAAACCCATGCCCTGGAACTTGTGGTATCGGTGCCCGTTGCGAAGTAGTGAATCATAACCCGATCTGCAGTTGCCCATCAAGATACACCGGCGATCCGTTCATCCGATGCCAACCGATTGTGGATGCACCCCCAACAGTCCCCGTCAACCCTTGTCAGCCGAGTCCATGTGGTCCTAACGCGCAATGCCAAGTGAGGGGAGACTCACCATCATGCTCCTGTCTACCACAGTTCATCGGCGCACCGCCAAACTGTCGACCAGAGTGTGTCAGCAACAGCGAATGTGCGAGCAACATGGCGTGCATCAACCAGAAATGTACTGATCCCTGCCCGGGCTCATGCGGAGCAAACGCCGAATGCCGAGTGGTTAGTCATACACCTATGTGTGTTTGCATTGTCGGGTACATCGGAGATCCATTCTCTCAATGTATCTTACAACAGTTGGAGCCTGTTTCACAAGAGAGGCCAACTCCCTGTTTTCCGTCACCATGCGGATCGAACGCCGTTTGCCGTGAACAGAACGGCGCCGGTTCTTGCACTTGTCTACCCGATTATATTGGAAATCCGTACGAGGGATGTCGACCGGAGTGTGTTCTGAATTCGGACTGTCCATCAAACAAGGCTTGCATCAGAAACAAGTGTGAAGATCCTTGCCCCGGTACCTGCGCCCAGAACGCCGACTGTCAAGTAGTCAATCACTTGCCGTCGTGCAACTGCAGGCAAGGTTACACGGGAGATCCGTTCAGATACTGCAACATCGAACAGCAGCGCGAACCAGTTAAACCTGAACCCGGTGATCCGTGCCAACCATCCCCGTGTGGACCAAACAGCCAATGCCGACAAATCAACGGCCAAGCAGTGTGCTCGTGTCTACCAACTTATATCGGATCTCCTCCAGGATGCAGACCCGAGTGTGTAGTTAGTTCGGAATGTTCACAAACCCAGGCGTGTGTGAATCAAAAATGCATTGACCCGTGTCCAGGACCTTGCGGCCAAAACACACGCTGTCAAGTAATCAATCACAGTCCGATTTGCAGCTGTACTAGCGGCTTTACGGGAGATCCATTTTCAAGGTGTTACCCGATTCCACCACCACCGCCTGTACAGTCACCAATCACAGTCATCAATCCATGCGTTCCATCACCATGCGGAGCGAACGCCCAATGTCGAGATATAGGAGGCAGTCCTTCTTGCTCGTGTCTACCCAACTACATCGGCTCACCACCAAACTGCAGGCCGGAATGCACAATCAGCGCAGAATGTTCAAGCAGCCTCGCTTGCATGCGAGAGAAATGTCGCGATCCTTGCCCGGGTTCATGCGGCGCAGGTGCACAGTGTAACGTCATCAATCACACTCCTGTATGCACTTGTCCTCAAGGCTATACCGGCGATCCGTTCTCAAACTGCTACCCGAAACCACCACCGCCACAAGAACCAATTGCGTCCGACCCATGCAATCCATCGCCGTGTGGTCCGAACGCCCAATGCAACGATGGATCTTGCACATGTCTACCTGAGTATCACGGTGATCCATACTCAGGATGTCGCCCTGAATGCGTTAACAATCAGGACTGCCCAAGAGAAAAGGCGTGCATGCGAAACAAATGCCAAGACCCGTGCCCGGGAACGTGTGGACAAGGCGCCATTTGCGACGTTGTCAATCACATTCCGATGTGCAGCTGTCCACCTGGCAACGCTGGCAATCCATTCGTTCAGTGTCGACCGCAACAAGCTCCAGTCATCACTCAACCTTGCACTCCATCGCCCTGTGGACCTAACAGCCAATGCCGAGAGATAAACGATCAAGCAGTCTGTTCTTGCGTACCGGGCTACTTGGGAACTCCTCCGAGATGTCGACCAGAATGTGTTGTCAACTCAGATTGCGGCCAGAACGAAGCTTGCAGCAATCAAAAGTGCAGAAATCCTTGTCCTGGTACTTGCGGTATTGGCGCCCGGTGCGAAGTAGTCAACCACAATCCGATCTGTAGCTGTCCACCTCGATACAACGGTGATCCGTTCATCAGATGCCAACCGATTGTGGATGCACCCCCAACTGTACCGGTCAACCCTTGTCAGCCGAGTCCATGTGGTCCCAACGCGCAATGCCAAGTGAGAGGAGACTCACCATCATGCTCCTGTCTACCACAGTTCATCGGCGCACCGCCAAACTGTCGACCAGAGTGTGTCAGTAACAGCGAATGTGCTAGCAACATGGCGTGCATCAACCAGAAGTGCGCTGATCCATGCCCAGGATCTTGCGGAGCTAACGCTGAATGCAGGGTTGTCAGTCACACGCCAATGTGCGTATGTATCGTCGGATACGTTGGAGATCCGTTCTCTCAGTGCCTACTACAACAGCGTGAACCGACTCAAGAAAGGCCGACACCGTGTTTGCCATCCCCTTGTGGATCGAACGCAGTTTGCCGTGAACAGAACGGCGCCGGTTCTTGCACTTGTCTACCCGATTACATTGGAAACCCGTACGAAGGATGTCGACCGGAGTGTGTTCTGAATTCGGACTGTCCATCAAACAAGGCTTGCATCAGAAACAAGTGTGAAGATCCTTGCCCCGGTACCTGCGCCCAGAACGCCGACTGTCAAGTAGTCAATCACTTGCCGTCGTGCAACTGCAGGCAAGGTTACACGGGAGATCCGTTCAGATACTGCAACATCGAACAGCAACGCGAACCCGCAATAATCCAGGAAGTAAATCCGTGTCAACCATCACCATGCGGACCGAACAGCCAATGCCGAGTAATCAACGGGCAAGGAGTATGCTCTTGTCTGCCAACGTACATCGGATCTCCACCAGGATGCAGGCCAGAGTGCGTGGTCAGCTCTGAGTGCCCTCAAAACAAGGCTTGCACGAACCAGAAATGTATTGACCCGTGCCCAGGAACCTGCGGCACAAACGCAAGATGCGAAGTAATAAATCACTCGCCGATTTGCAGTTGCATGGCTGGTCATACTGGAGATGCATTCTCGAGATGTTACCCAATTCCACGTAAGACCATGTTAATAGAAGATATCGTTACTATTGATGGATACCTGGTATTGAAACATCTGGAAAAAATGTAAACTGACTTTTTATTTTCTTTTCAGCTCCACCTCGGGATCCTATCGTTCACAGAAACCCATGTGTGCCATCGCCATGTGGACAGTATGCGACTTGTCAGGCTGTGGGTGACTCACCATCCTGCTCGTGCCTACCCAACTATATCGGAGCACCGCCCAATTGCCGACCTGAGTGTGTAATCAACGCCGAATGCAGGAGTAATTTAGCTTGCATGCGCGAGAAGTGCCGTGACCCTTGCCCAGGGTCGTGCGGCGCAGGCGCACAATGCAGTGTCATCAACCACACGCCAATTTGCACGTGTCCAGATGGATACACTGGAGATCCGTTCTCGAGCTGCTATCCGAAGCCAATTCCAGGTAATTTACCAATTTAAGAGCATGCCACTTTTCATCACTATATAAAATAACCCTGAAATCACTGAAATCGAACCACTTTCAAGAAATAACCATTTATTTTTCATTGAAACATTTATTTTAAGTAAATTTTTGTTCTGTTTCAGTTATCCACGAGCCGGTAAATAAGTGCAATCCGTCGCCATGCGGCTCTAATGCGCAATGCAACGATGGCATCTGCACGTGCCTGCCTGAATACTTTGGAGATCCTTACTCAGGATGTAGACCCGAGTGTGTCTTGAACACCGACTGTCCGAGAGACAAAGCTTGCATTCGAAACAAGTGCGCAGACCCGTGCATCGGAACTTGCGGCCAAGGCGCTCAGTGCCACGTATCTAATCACGTTCCGATGTGCAGCTGCCCGGACGGCCTGTCGGGAAATCCGTTCATTTCATGCGTTGCAGTTCCTCGTAAGTTTCTTGATCAACTGTGTAGATCGTTGGAAATTAGAAGCGCTGCTGTATTGACTCGATTACTAATATCGTCATCTGTTTTTAGAACCCATCAAGACCCAGCCCTGCAATCCATCACCGTGCGGGCCAAACAGTCAATGTCGTGAAATAAATGGCCAGGCAGTGTGTTCCTGCGTGCAAGGGTACATTGGAAGTCCACCATCATGCCGACCAGAATGTGTTGTCAACTCAGATTGCGGTCAGAACGAGGCTTGCAGCAACCAGAAATGCCGAAATCCATGCCCTGGCACTTGCGGCGTCGGTGCCCGTTGCGAAGTGGTCAACCACAACCCAATCTGCAGCTGTCCACCTCGATACAACGGAGATCCGTTTATCCGATGCCAACCGATTATTGATGCGCCTCCAGTTGTACACGTCAACCCTTGTCAGCCGAGTCCATGTGGTCCTAACGCGCAATGCCAAGTGAGAGGAGACACACCATCATGCTCCTGTCTACCACAGTTCATCGGCGCACCACCAAACTGTCGACCAGAGTGTGTCAGCAACAGCGAATGTGCTAGCAACATGGCGTGCATCAACCAGAAGTGCGCTGATCCATGCCCAGGATCTTGCGGATCTAACGCAGAATGCAGGGTTGTCAGTCACACACCACAATGTACCTGCTTGAATGGTTTCTCCGGCGATCCCTTCAGACTTTGTGTTGCTCCTCAATGTAAGCGGCCACGGTTATTTTTCACGTTAAATTATAATCAGTTCTAAAATTGTAATTGTAGTTGTTAATTTTTCGCTTTCCAACTTTCAGTGTCGGAAGCTCGACCAACTAGGCCAACACCGTGCTTCCCAACCCCGTGCGGAGCTAACGCCGTTTGCCGAGAACAGAACGGCGCCGGTTCTTGCACTTGTCTCCCCGATTACATTGGAAATCCGTACGAAGGATGTCGACCGGAGTGTGTTCTGAATTCGGACTGTCCGTCAAACAAGGCTTGCATCAGAAACAAGTGTGAAGATCCTTGCCCCGGTACCTGCGCCCAGAACGCCGACTGTCAAGTAGTCAATCACTTGCCGTCGTGCAACTGCAGGCAAGGTTACACGGGAGATCCGTTCAGATATTGCAACATCGAACAACAACGCGAACCCGCAATAATCCAGGAAGTAAATCCGTGTCAACCATCACCATGCGGACCGAACAGCCAATGCCGAGTAATCAACGGGCAAGGAGTATGCTCTTGTTTGCCAACGTACATCGGATCTCCACCAGGATGCAGGCCAGAGTGCGTGGTCAGCTCTGAGTGCCCTCAAAACAAGGCTTGCACGAACCAGAAATGTATTGACCCGTGCCCAGGAACCTGCGGCACAAATGCAAGATGCGAAGTAATAAATCACTCGCCGATTTGCAGTTGCATGGCTGGTCATACTGGAGATGCATTCTCGAGATGTTACCCAATTCCACGTAAGTTGTAAATGTCAGACAAAATCTGCAATTGTTTCCGAATTAATAATAGATTCTTTAAAGAACGTATTTATTTTCCTTGCAGCGCCAGCACCAGTGCAAACGCCGATTATCTTCCATGACCCTTGCATACCATCGCCTTGTGGTCCTTACTCGCAATGTCGAAACATCGGAGGTTCACCGTCATGCTCCTGCCTCGCTAGCTACATCGGAAGCCCACCGAACTGTAGGCCCGAATGCAGCATCAATGCCGAATGCCGCAGCAACTTGGCTTGCATGCGAGAGAAATGTCGAGATCCTTGCCCGGGTTCATGCGGCGCCGGTGCCCAGTGTGCCGTCATCAATCACACCCCCGTGTGCACCTGTCCCCAAGGCTACACCGGCGACCCGTTCTCGAACTGCTACCCGAAACCGCCTCCGCCGAAAGAACCTGTCGCGAGCGACCCGTGCTACCCGTCACCCTGCGGTCCGAACGCGCAGTGCAACAACGGCATCTGCACGTGTATTGCCGAATACCATGGAAACGCTTACGAGGGATGCCGACCGGAATGCGTCTTGAATTCGGACTGCGCCAGAGATAAGGCGTGCATAAGAAACAAGTGCGCCGATCCCTGTCCAGGAACATGCGGACAGGGTGCTCTATGCAGCGTCATCAATCACATTCCATCGTGTAGCTGTCCTGACGGTTTTACTGGGAATCCGTTTATATCGTGTCGATCAGTACCACGTAAGCATTTTATTTAAACAATTTGTTTGAAAATTGCTTATCTATTGAGAGTTTTAACTATTTTTAATTTGTATTATTTTCTGTCCAGCGCCTCTCAAGACTCAGCCATGCAATCCGTCCCCTTGCGGACCCAACAGTCAATGCAGAGAAATAAATGGCCAGGCCGTGTGCTCTTGCATCCAAGGATTTATCGGAATTCCACCCTCTTGCCGGCCGGAATGTGTGGTCAGCACTGAGTGCGCTCAAAACCATGCGTGCATCAACCAAAAATGCATCGACCCCTGTCCTGGGACGTGCGGAATGCAAGCCCAGTGTCACGTCATTAACCACAATCCAATCTGTAGCTGTCTACCACAGCACACCGGAGATCCTTTCTCCAGGTGTATTCTTCCACGTAAGAATTTTGGCAAACTATATATTTAGATCACTTTTTTATTTTCCATATTACCTATTTTATATCTGTTCAACTGTACAACTCTATTTAACTTATTCTTCTACTTTCCGATAGCGCCCGTCTTTATTCCTACTCTGGACGCTCCGAGAGATCCGTGCCGACCATCGCCATGCGGGCCTAACGCCATGTGCCAAGTAGCGGCTGGTGACAGTCCCTCGTGCTCTTGCATTACTGGCTACATCGGATCACCGCCTAACTGCCGGCCAGAGTGTATCGGGAATAGCGAGTGCTCAAGCCAGTTGGCATGCATCAACCAGAAATGCCGAGACCCGTGTCCAGGATCTTGTGGGACGAATGCCGACTGCCGAGTTGTGGCGCACATTCCGAACTGTGTCTGTCAAACAGGATACATGGGAGACCCCTTCACCCATTGTTCGGTCATACCATGTAAGCCAGGTCGAAGACTCAAGTAGAAAGAATAACAGTCGACATGGTGTTGACAGTATCTTTGGAATAATTGATGGAATAATATTACCGATTAAGTAGTTTGACTAACAAGCTTTTTACTGACTTGTAGTTTGTTTAACTATTTTGCTTTTTGAAGGTTGTAGGTGTTTTTAAGGTGTCGAAACAAAGAATATTTTGAAATGGAATCATTTCAAGGTTTTGGCACTTACCAATGCTTATTAATTTTATGGTGGATACCATAAATATTGGTAATTATATAACGCCAACAACACGCCACACCAATTTTCAGAGCTTCACAACATGAAGTAGTGAAAATAGAAATGCAGTGGAAAGTCCCAGCATTGGGCATTTGGTATTACATGTCACATGCAAACATTGTAATTAGGCAAGCTTTATTAATCAGGTACGACAGGCTTACCATTAACTCCGATTGTTTTCTAGACGACCTCCATGCCCACGTAATGCGTAGAACCTCTCCTGCAAAATACAAAACAAATTATTCAACATTCCATACAAGGTTGAATGGAGAAATTCAACCCTTGGCCACCAATTACCACTGTGGCCAAAACAAGTTGAATTTACTGTTGTTTTGTAAGAGGTGAATGGTTAATCAAGTTGAAGGGTATCACAATATGGTTTAACAGTAACTTAGTCAAGCGTTTAAACTTAATGCTTACGTAAAAACCTATTGGTGACCATAACAATTGATTAACAAAAAAACGAGGTTTGTATGAAAATTTAACATGTGTTTCCTTTACAGATCAACAAAAATCTTGTTAATGTTCATTTTATGAACAAGAACCTGTACTAATTGACAAATCTTTTGAAACCATGTGCATGCTTTGGTGGTAGCTTGGTTGTGGGACTCGGTGTGCATGCAGAACTGAACACCTGTCTACCGAAAATAAGCGGTAACCAAAAAACCGGTGGCGGTCCGACAGCCGTTCAAAAACGCGTCGTCCTAATCGCACAATCTCCCATGTTCCAGTGTTGCCCTCGCCCGTGCCGACGCTCCGGCCGGAACCGTGCGTCCCGTCGCCATGCGGCCCGAACGCCAGGTGCCGCGTCGACAGAGACTTCGCTCTCTGCGAGTGCCTGCCCGAATACCACGGCAATCCCTACGAGGGATGCCGTCCCGAATGTCTAGTCAGCTCGGACTGCCCCATGAACCGGGCGTGCATCCGAAACAAGTGCCAAGATCCCTGTCCGGGCACATGCGGTGTCGGTGCAGTGTGCACCGTCTCCAACCACATCCCGATCTGCTCGTGTCCGGAGGGAACCGAAGGCGACGCCTTCAAACTGTGCCAGATGACTCAGCCACGAGGTGAGAGCTCTCAAGTGTTTTGGTTCAAATTTAATTTGGTGAAAATTTCACAAGTGCCTACCTTCCTACAAATATTTTTAATGGGTACAAGGCAGGCCTCACCTAAACTCTAGTTCATCAGAATGTTCTATTAGTCAAGGTACGTGTAAATTAATTAATCAATTGCTCGATCAATTAAATTACAAATTATAAGTCCTGTCCATTAACAACACTTAGTAAAACCTAATCATTCCTCGGTGAAGACATAGTTAGAGTTGAGCCAATTGTAGAAGAGCAGAAAAACTTTGTAAGACTGATAAAAAATCTCCCAAGACACTCCATGGAATCTAACATCTTTTCTTGATCTGTTCTGTTCTATAGTGCCTATTGTGGCTGATGATCCATGCTACCCAACCCCTTGCGGAGCCAACACGCGATGCCGTCCTTCCGGCCCCAACGCCCTCTGCGAGTGCCTTCCTGGATTCCACGGAAACCCGAGCGGCAGCGGATGCAGACCCGAGTGTGTCATTAGCTCGGACTGTCCTCGGGACAAGGCGTGCGTCAACACCAAGTGCGTCGACCCGTGTCCGGGAGTCTGCGGATACGGCGCCAGGTGCCAGGCAATCAACCACAGCCCGGTGTGCAGCTGTCCGCCCCCGACGTCAGGCGATCCGTTCACCGAATGCAAGGAGATGCCAGGTAGGGGACATTTTTGTAACTAATACCTTATTATGTATGTACCTAATAATAAGATTATCTGAAAAAGAATGATTAGATACGTTGTCTGGTGGACATTTAATGATAAATTAAAGTTGTATAAGGTATTGCAGACTTTTTAGGTAATAATAAGATGATCTGAAAAATAATCATTATACAGGTTGTCAGGTGGACACCTGTGGATAAATTCAATAGTGGTGCCTGTGAGGTTATGTCACAATAGTGAACACAATTGCCACCAATTTCGAAAAAGCAACGGTAGACTGAATAGTTCAAAGAACTTCGACCCACCTTATTTGTCTTTTCGATGCTCAATATCACGACATAACTGTATTTAGTTTGTCTAACTTATAATTATCACACGCAGTACATCCCTTGCCCATTCTTGCCATTCGAAAATTGCCGTCAACTCTGCGACCTTGTAAAGCTAAGCGCTGATTGGTCCAAAACGCTACAAAGTTTTTTGACTTTTTATCATTTGCCTTTAAAAATGAGGAATTTACAAACTCTAACAAGAACTTTTTTCCTCTTCCAGTTGCGCCAAGAGACCCCTGCAACCCATCTCCGTGCAATTTGAACGGCCAGTGCAGAGTGGTGAATGGAGCTGCCGTCTGCCAATACCCAGAGTGCATAATAAACCAAGACTGTGCTCGAGACAAGGCGTGCTTCAGCCAACGCTGCCGAGACCCCTGCGTCGATGCCTGCGGCGTCAACGCAATCTGCCAAGTTGTCAACCATAATCCCGTCTGTTCTTGTCCCGTGGGCTACCAAGGATCTCCACGTGTTGAGTGCAGAGTCCAACAAATCCAAGAACGTAAGTTAACAACACGTTTTTTCATATAAAAAATTACCAAATACTTTCTTTTAATAATATAATGTATTTTTTTTTTGTATGATCTCATGGTAACTAATTTATTATTATTTTATCCTTCCAGTTCCTAAGCCTGAGTGCACAGACAACTCTGAGTGCACCAACGACAAGGCGTGCATTAACGAGAAGTGCCGAAATCCGTGTGCCGAGAACCCCAACTCTTGCGGCCAAAATGCCGAGTGCAGGGTGCAACTTCACCGACCGCTTTGCACGTGCCGCGATGGCTTCACCGGAAACGCCCAGAGCCAATGTTACGAGAGTAAGTGGAAAAAATTCTTGAAGCAAATGACATGGTAGAATTTCAATTCGAGATGCTGTAAATTCCAGGTCTGCTACCAGATTTTTTTTACTAGTCAAGGCAGAAAAGCTTTGAATTTTACACCACCACCATGCTCAATTTGAAAAAAATACGGGTCTTGCACTTCCTACTGGATAGAACCATAGCTTAATTCTTTTACATATTGTCACAAGACGCACAGGCATTAGCGGCAGGATTGGCCATCCGGCTACGTTTAAGAGAGATGCCTTAATATCAGTAATTTGACCCATATACAATAAAAGATTATTGTTTTTACTGAGAAATTAGTTTCATGGTGGAAGCTTATGCCAATAGGCAATGTTTGGTGGGTTAGCTAAGCAGAAAAAATATGCGTCCGAACCGGGATACAAACCGGGACCTTCCGCTTGCCAAGCGGTTGCTTTTACCAAATCAGCTATCTGGCCAGTGGCCACACAAGATTCCTGATTTGCTGGGTGAGGAAAGGGCTCTCTCGGGAGAGAAGGGATAGAATCGACTCGTAATCATCGTACGAGTTCTTAACAGGCATCCAGTGCATGTGTATTCGACGTCCCCGTGACAGAATCACGGCTCTGACGTTTATCATTGTCATAGAATGCCTAGAAACTAATCGCATTCCCCCCGCCATCTCAGTCGGTTGCCGATCGGACTCGGAATGCCCGCCGCTCCAGGCGTGCGTGAACCGGCAGTGCACGGACCCGTGCACGTTCACACAGTGCGGCATCAACGCCAACTGCCGCGCGGACAGCAACCACCGCGCCCGCTGCTACTGCCCCGAGAACTACCGCGGCGATCCGCAAGTGCGCTGCGACAGGCCCGAGTGCACCGCTGACACCGACTGTCCGTACAACCTCGCCTGCCGCAACGAACGCTGCGAAGATCCTTGCAGCTGCGGCGAAGGCGCGTTGTGCACCGTGGCGAACCATAGCCCGTCGTGTCGCTGTCCACCGGGATACAACGGGAACCCGCACACCAAGTGCAGTATCGGTGAGTTGCTGTTTTTATTTTTTGTGAAGTATTAAGATGGTGGAGAAGAAGATAGAGAAGAAGGAGAATGAGAGTAAAAGTTTTTTTTTTTTTACATATTTTTTTTTGTGAATGGTGTATTCTTGGCAAGGATCCACCAATTGGTATCCTTGTGCTCATGTTAATAAATTAAATGGATGGAAATAAAAGAAATAGCATATGGAAAAAAAAAAATTATGTGTGTAAGATACAGGGGTATGGAAAAGGTGTTTACATGGTTTGCCATGCAGGGTAAATTGATTTAGGATAGTTAACAAAATGTCCACAAGAATGAAATATAACCATTCATAAGTCAAAGACATGGACCCAATTCAAAAAATTTGGGCAATTCCTTCGGTGGTTATTTTCTGCTTAGTGTGATTGCCAGTTCATTTCTCTAACTTCATGCCATATTCCAGTTGTCGAGGACCGACCCCAGTGCACCATGGACGCAGACTGCGCTAGCAAGCTCGCTTGCTTCAGCGGGTCCTGCCGAAATCCGTGCGTCGAAACAACGCCGTGCGGATCCAATGCGGAGTGTTCCGTTGTTGACACTCTGCCGCTGAGAACGATGGCTTGTCTCTGCTTGCCAGGGTTCGTTGGGGATGCTGATGTCGAGTGCAAGCTTGGTAAGCGCTACGTATAGGTGCTCCACAAATGAACGCTTTTTTACATTACTAATCAAAAATTTATATCAAATTTTTCCACTTTGATATTAGAAGACTGATAAATGCCTAGTCATTATAACGGTTGAGTTTAAGTTGGATAAGTTTAAAAGCTTAGTTCCATTCCCAAGCTTTAATCAATTAACATAGACACAAATTAACATTTTTTTGATGCTGTGTTTTCCTAATGAAAAGCTTAGTGAAAATTTTGAAAAATATCAAATTAATACTTGTATCTTTAGTACCTAATCCTCTAATTCCAACAAAAGTAACGCATAAAATTAGAATAGATTATAAAACTTACAATTCATCGTACACTTCACAATTTATAACCAAATACTAAACCATCTACTGTTTGTTTTATGTGTTTTGCAGATGATGCCAGTCTACAAATTGTTTCATGCTCCCAAATTAAATTATGTTATACTTCTGATTTTTGTATCGGCAATATTTTAGCAACACACCACGGCCCCTTGTACAAACTGGACCTAATAGTTTTAAGATTGATCAGCAATCGGGAATCGTTTCTATAATATTATGCTACGTGCTTTGAAACGAGGACCACTGTATAAATATTTTCCTCTCCGTTTCTTCGGCTATCTTTCTCGATTTCAAAGCACAGCACAATTATTACAGAGACACAAAGTGTAATTATATTTCAGGCAAAAAGATAAAATAATAATAACAGAAAATTCTTATTTTATCAACTTGTCAGTAATATAATGTACCAAATTGCATATATAAAGCCATAAAATGAGTCTGAATTACAATCTCCTATTTAATTGTTAACCAACAGAGTACAATCTTGTACAAAATACTTTGTACACCTTGCGACAATTTTAAAGAACATTTCAGTGACAACCTTTAAACAAGAAATTGTAATCCAGACCAACATAACCCGCACACTTCCGAAAACGAAGCCTAACCAACATATCCTCATTCCACAGCCACCCAAACGCCGGGCTGCAAGAGCAACGACGACTGCCCCGACAGCGACACCTGCCTCAACCGCCAGTGCATCAGCCCGTGCGCCGTGTCCAACCCGTGCGCCACCAACGCCGAGTGCCAGGCAGCGAACCATCGCGCCATGTGCAAGTGCCCGCCGGGACTGGTCGGCGATCCGTTCATCAACTGCCACCGCGAACAGCTCGACCAGCCCGAGTGCAAGTCCGACACGGAGTGTCCGAGCGACAAGTCGTGCGTGAACCTGCGTTGCCAAGACCCGTGCGCGCAGTCGAACCCTTGCGGGAACGGCGCCGAGTGCACGACGCGGCAACACCGGCCCGTGTGCAACTGTCCGGACGGCTGGGGAGGAAACCCGCAAGTGCAGTGTTACAAACGTGAGTGTCTCGGCTACGGTTTACTTGTCAATGTTGGTCCACTTTTTTCACAAATTAATTAATATGCTTCAAAAGTTTATTTCCCTATGGAAATACTTTACAAATACTTGAAATTATTGATGACTGGTATAGTAACTCATAGAGCAGCAGTGTTCAAATTAACAACTTATTTGGAAATATTCTTCTTCCATACAAGCCTTTATAAAAATCCATTAGTAATGGACTGCCGATTTCAAAACTTTTCCAAGCCTAGAAATGTCAATGTAACAGCCAATTAGATAAGATGAGCCTCAATTGTTTTCAAAGATTATCTCATAAGCTACCGAGTAAACAAAAATGTCAAATCCATCCTAGAAAAATGCATTCATCAGAGATCCAATTTACTATAGTGAGTGCATATCAAAAAGCCCAGATTCAAAAAGACTGAGTGTTCATTCGTCCGAGTGTGAGAGAGGCCTAGGTTTCCAGCGCCCGAGATCCAGTATAGACTGGATCTCGGGCGCTGACCAAACTCGGCATTTCATACCCACAGGCTTTAGCTACACGAGCAGCGTCTGCAAGAATAAAAATACCCACCAATCTCACGTTCTCTATATCAAGAGCTATATCAAGAAGCCCGTAACTAATCCCCAACCTCCCTGTTCCAGCCGAGTGCAAGGCCGACTCTGACTGCGTCTACGACAAGTCGTGCGTCAACGGCAACTGCCTGAACCCGTGCACGTCGGGCTCGCCGCAATGCGGCCGCAACGCCGAGTGCCTCGCGCAGAACCACCGCGCGCAGTGCGTCTGCCCGGCCGGCACGCAGGGCAACCCGCTGCTGGCTTGCATCGGCGTCGTCTGCCAGTACAACGAGGACTGCGCCGACCACGAGTCGTGTGACCGGCTGAACCGCGTGTGTCGTCCCGTCTGCGACGAGGAGACGTGCGCGGACACGGCCGTTTGCATCGGCCGCGACCACCAGCCCAAGTGCATCTGTCCGCCGGGCACCGAGGGCAATCCGTTTGTCGAGTGCACAGGTGAGGCGGTGGTTTATGGTGGCATTGGCCGTGTTTGTTGGAAATTTACTTTTCGTACCTGATTTTATAGCTCTTACGACTCGTAGCTAAATATCAGTAGCTCTTTGATCAAGAAGTTATTCTTAGCATTTTCCTAAGTTGTAAAAGAAGGCCCATTCAGGAACAATTATGTACTTCGGATTATGTTAGAGAAACAGGGTTGTAAAAAAAAGTAATTTAAGTTGAGACTGAATCAGTTACAAAATGAGACAGACCATCAATTTACCATGTGAAAATATAAAGGGGACAAAATATAAGCCAAGTCTTGCAAAACCCATCAATCATTATGGAAACCTAACAATTCGTTGTGATGCAAGAAATTCTGTGATGGGCCGTTAATTTAATCCAATTAAAATCATAAGAATAAAGGATGCCTAGAATAGTCTTTAAAATCAGCAAATTTGAAAACGCAGTCTGTAAATATCTTGATTCACACCGAGCTAATACGCCCGTCCTTCCCGCCTGGCAGCTCCGAAACACGTGACGCCCACGCCCCAGTGCACTGCCGACTCCGACTGCCCGTCGCAACTGGCGTGCATCAACGCGCGCTGCGAGAACCCGTGCGTGCTCTCCGCGGTCTGCTCCACCGACCAGGAGTGTCGCGTGCTCGACTCCCTGCCACTGCGCACGGTCATGTGCCAGTGCCCTCCGGACACCGTCACCACCGCCGACGGCCGCTGCAAGGACATCGCCCACCCGCAGCCCCAATGCCGCGTCGACTCCGAGTGCGCCGACGCCGACAAGTGCGTCGGCGGCAGCTGCGTCGAGGCGTGCCGCGTCGACATGTGCGGCGTCAACTCGCTGTGCACATCGTCCAGCCACCAGGCGCTCTGCTCGTGTCCGCCGGGCTACATCGGCAACCCGCACATCGAGTGCTCGAGCATCCCGAGGATCCCGACGCTGCCGCCGCCACCCGAATGCTCCGCCAATTCTGACTGCCCGATCGAACGGGCGTGCACGAACCAGCAGTGCGTCAACCCGTGCCAGGTCGGAAACCCGTGCAGCCAGGGCGCGTTCTGCCACGTCCAGGAACACAAGCCGGTGTGCAGGTGTCCGACCGGCTACTCGGGAGATCCGCGAACGGAATGCAGGCCGCCTGCCGACAACACGGTCGGGTGCAAGTCGAGCTCGGAGTGCTCGCGCACCGAATCGTGCATAAACCGGCTCTGCGTGAGCCCGTGCAACTGCGGCGACAACTCGGAATGCAAGGTCAGCAACCACTACCCGATCTGCTTCTGCAAGCCCGGCTACTCGGGCAACCCGCTGACGGGCTGCGTCAAGGTCGGCTGCCAGTCGAACGACGAGTGCGGCTTCGACAAGCAATGCTACAACGGCGAGTGCCTGAACCCGTGCATCCTGGGCGTGCCGTGCGCGACGAATGCCGAGTGCTACGGCGACGCCCACAAGGCGGCCTGCCGCTGCCCATCCGGCTACCAGGGCAACCCGTTCGACCGTTGCGAACGTGTCGAGTGCCGAGTGGATGGCGACTGCCCGACGGACCGCACGTGCCTGGAGAGTCGCTGCGTGAACCCGTGCTCGAGCCTGGCCGACCCGCCGTGCGCCGCCAACGCGGTGTGCTTCGCGCAGAACCACGCGGCCGGATGCCGGTGCCCCGAGCACCTGCCTCTCGGCAACCCGTTGGCGTACTGCGAGCGGCCGCGGCCGAAGGAGAACGAGCCCGAGTGCCGGACGGACGCGGACTGTCCGAGCCGGCTGGCGTGCATCGAGAGCGTCTGCGTGGACCCGTGCCGCGAGCTGACGCCGTGTTCGCAGACGGCGCAGTGTCGCGTGCTCGACTCGGTGCCCGTCAGGACCATGACGTGCACCTGTCCCGAGGGGTGGGTGCCCAACACGGACGGCGAATGCAGGCCAGGTCAGTCGGGTGCTAATTATTACTATTACCTTAGCTGCATGTACTTTGTAGAAATTTTCAACATAGCACAGGAAATGGAATATTGACAGTGACCACTGATATCTTTAGAATGGCAAGTCACAGGGACGGGGTCTTTACCTAATCTTACCATGTTAGTTAAGTATTAGTGTTAGTATTCAAAGGAACTATTTAAATGGTTGGATAAGGTTAAGTTGATAGTTAACAACCAAGTGAAGGAGTTTTTTTAAGAGTATGTTATAATAATTATCGTTTATTGTCTTAAAAGTTACTGAACAGACATAAGTACTTAGGCTTTAATTAATAACGCTGGCCAGCCACACCAACGCTCTATGTTATGTATAGAGTATGTTATGAAACATTATTCCTGAAAGAAAGTCTCCAAGTATTGAGAGTTCCACAAAGTCCGACACAATCTAACGCGCTCCCGTTATCTCCTCCGCAGTGGTGCTCCCAGTGCCACCGGGCTGCACGTCCGACTCGAACTGCCCGACCAACGAGACGTGCATCAACCGAATGTGCCGCAACCCTTGCGACTGCGGCTCCCACGCCAAGTGCTTCGTCCAGAACCACCGGCCCGTCTGCTCGTGCGAAGAAGGCTTCGAAGGCAACCCGAACATCGCCTGCCACACCGTCGGCTGCCGCAGCGACTCGGAGTGCTCCAACGGCAAGGCGTGCGTCAACAAGAATTGCGTCGACCCGTGCCTCGTCACCGACCCGTGCGGCGCCAACGCCGAGTGCTACACCTTCGGCAACCGCGCCGAGTGCCGATGCCTCAGCGGCTACCGCGGCAACCCGCGAGACCGCTGCTACGTCGTCGGCTGCCGCAGCAACAACGACTGTCCCAACGACCGGTCGTGCATCAACTCGCAGTGCATCAACCCGTGCGTCTACGGCAACGAGTGCGGCCCGCGCGCCGAGTGCCAAGTGCAGAACCATCTGGCGCTCTGCCGCTGTCCGGCGGGCCTGGTCGGCAACCCGTACGTGGGATGCCGGCCGGAGCCGAGGCCGGAGTGCCGAGAGGATCCCGACTGTCCGACGCGGCTCGCCTGTCTGGAGAACAAGTGTCGCGACCCGTGCAGCGTGCTGGAGCCATGCCAGCGGCCGTCCGAGTGCGAGGTGGTCGGGTCGGTGCCGGTGAGGACGATGATCTGCGTCTGTCCCGGCGGCTACGTCAGCAGCGGCAGCGGCACGTGCAAGGCGACGCCGCCGATCGTCAAGGTCGGAGAGTGCGTCAGCGATCCCGACTGCCCGGCCGAGAAGGCGTGCATAAGGAGTGTGTGCAAGAATCCGTGCAATTGCGGGCCGAACGCCGAGTGCCGGATCAGGGACCACAAGCCGGTGTGCACGTGTCGGCAAGGATTCGACGGGAACCCGGAGATCGAGTGTGTCAGAGGTAATTATATTCGGCTTGTTTGTTGTTGATTTTTGTGAGGATTTTTTTGTCAGTAGCAATATCGATTTGTTTCGTGTACCTATTTGGCAATAAGGTTAATCTATCAAGCTTCCAAGCACTTTCAAGCAGAAAATCACAAAAAATGTTCTTCTATCATTAGTACCTACAACTTATCATCATTTCATTATTAACTATAATAATTTTACTGTATTTTCTTATGTGAATTTTCATACTTGAAACAAATATCTTACTATATAAGAAACTTGCCTCCAACTACTATAGTTAACTGGACGGTTAGTTGGTGTTTATTATAGTCGACTCTATTTGTACAGCTATAGTGCGGTATTTACCCGATGATCCCGACAATCGTTCATGTAGAATGTTACCCTTCTACAATAAACGTCGATGAATGCTAACCAAACGCCGTTTATTCGCAGTTGGCTGCCGAAGCGACGACGACTGCTCGAGCCAGCACTCGTGTGTGAACCGCAATTGCGTGCCCGCCTGCTCGCCGGACGCCAGCTCATGCGGAACCGCGGCGACTTGCTACGGCACCAACCACCGAGCCGTCTGCGAGTGTCCGCCAGGTCTCATGGGCAACGCCAAGGTAAGCAGCGCCCAAAGAACAATGTGGTTAAAGAAAGCGTGCTCGAAACAAACGGTGCGTTTTCGTTAAATGTGCCGTTTACAGGCACTCTGAAAATCCACACTGATATTTTGTTTTTCCCTAAATGGACATCAGAGTGTTTGTGTCCATCTTTGTAAACAACAGAGATCACCTCTTTAAATAATCATGATGTCAGCTACTTAGCAAAGATTATTTTAAAGCTACCGAAGTATTGGAAATCCAAATTAAATATAACAAACTTTACCAATTCACTTTGCACATCCTGCTAATCTATTAAAAAATCCTTGTAAACATGCACATTCATGATCGATTCATGAACGGAAATCTAATCGTCCCACGTTTCCAGGTATCCTGTGTCGTGGTTGGATGTCGAACCGACTCGGAATGTCCCAGCGACAAGGCGTGCGTTAACCAGAAGTGCGTGAGCCCGTGCGAAGCTCGGAACCCGTGCGAGAAAGACGCAGAGTGCCGAGTTTACAACCATCGCGCGGACTGCACTTGCCCACGAGGATATGTCGGGGACTTGGTTCAAGGATGCGAGAAAGGTAGGGTTGGACATAAAATTAAAACAGGTCTCCCCAGCAGTACAATCCTGTTAATTTTGTTATCTGAGATGAGAGTGTTCATTTTTTCCATAAAAAACATTGACAAAATGTCTCATTTCATCTCATATCACATTAAAAAATTTAACAGAATCACAATTCTGGGGCCCCTATTTCCTAGTTCTTTCATTTCCCATTTAATTGGGTTAGTTTCGGCTTTTGTTTCCAACTTCCTTATACCCGATTTTACAATTTTGCCAACTCCAGGTTAAAGTGGGAGTTAAGTTATTTGTTATGGCAACGGCCAATGGGATGCAGTGGAATTCATTTGTTTCTAGGGGTTAGATGCTTAACCCAGAGTTGACAAAAGTTGTAATACCGGCCCTTAGGAAACAAAAGCCCAAGTTACCCAATTCCGTAGAATTAGAAACAGAAAAAGTTATTCAATCGGGCCCTGGTCAATCGAATTCAGCCGAAGAACTCTGTTTTAGCGTAGGACTTGTTCAGAACTGAACATGACCTGGCATTGTAGTACATATTTTAAAAAATATCATCATTGTCATCAACATGAGTCATCACTGTGAATCATCACTTAGTCATAATTCCGTTAATGGCAAGACATTTTTAACAGAAGTAAGCTTTGTTAAATAAAGAACATAGTTATTTAATTTTTAACCTTTCTGAGTTTCAACTGAAAACTGAAACATTTTGAACTAATAGCATTTTCACACACAAACAAAACAACATCATCTAACATTCTCGCCCATCTTTCCAGTGAACATCGGTTGCCGAGGAGACTACGAGTGTCCTTCGCAGACCGCGTGCATCAACGCTGAGTGCGTGAACCCGTGCAACGCTACAAAACCTTGCGGGGTGAACGCCATGTGCCAGGTGCTCGATACTGTTCCCGTTCGCACCATGATCTGCGAATGTATGCCTGGATTCCATGGAAACGCTGCCGTCCTTTGTGAAAAGAGTAAGTTCTTCCCTTATTCTGAAACTTGAACAGTATTTCTAATGTTTCTGCTGATAAGGACTGATTTGATACATTCTCAAGCTGGATTTTGAAAGCTAAGTCATCATTTTAGGAATCATATCCCATTATCCTGTCAAATTGATTTATAAAAATATATACTATTAATGAAAAATAGACGTATAATTTTGGTATCCAAACAAGTCCTAAGGAATCAAAATTAAATAGCAGTCAGTCTTGAAAAGCTGATATTTTTCGAAACAATATATAGCCTTATCATCAAATTAAAACCAAGGACAAACTATAAAAATCTCTAAGCGACTAACGAGATTTTTTCCCCGCAGTTCCATCCTGCCCGATCGGCAAAGGATACACGCGAGACGACCTAGGCAACTGCGTCTGCCCGCGAGGCACCGCCCTCAACGAAAACGAAGACTGCGTCAAATGTCCCGAAGAGCTCGGACTGAAGATCGACGAGAGAGGCCGATGCGTCTGCGCTCTCGAGCGTGGCATGATCATCGACGAGCGAGGCAACTGCGTCTGTCCCGTCGAGCACGGATACCGTCTGGACCACCGAGGACGGTGCATCCTGCGCGAACTCACGCCCGAGTGCAAGACGGACGACGACTGCCCGACCAACCGCTACTGCAATCTCGAGAGCAAGACGTGCGAAGATCCGTGCGAGATCAAGAAGTGCGGCGTGAACGCGTTGTGTAACGCCACGAACCACCAAGCGATTTGCCAATGCATTCACGGATATATTGGAGACCCTGATATCTATTGCAGTAAGTACCCTTAGTTTGTTTTCAGGCTTCAAATCATTGTTGAATGACCAATGAATTAACAGCTAAAAAACATTTTAAAAGATTCTATTTCAATCATATCTGTAGAGGAACCTTGTAACTCGGAAAGTAGAATTGCTTATAATGAGAAAAGCGCCAAATAAAATGATTGTAAAATGTAAAATAAAATACATCCACCGGTTATCACCCCTCAGTTGTAGGAATGCACAGCCAATAAATAAATCACTGTCCAAATCTCAAATCGAATGCTGCTAGCATGTCCAACTGGTAACATTGCTGTTGCTTGTGCCTGCAGACGGAACCAACTTCGGACGCACGGACTTCCCGCGGCCGGAGATGGTGGTCAGCTGTCTGTCGGACGGAGTGCAAGTCGAGATCCACATCGCCGAGCGCGGCTTCAACGGAGTGCTCTACGTCAAGGGACACAGCAAGGACGAGCAATGCCGTCGCGTCGTCACCCTGTCCTCCGACTCCGACTCGCGTACCGAGATTTTCAAGGTCCACTTTGGAAACTGTGGACTCATCCACGTCAACGTAAGAGCAAATAATTTTCAATACCGTTTTTTTTTCTTATGATTTTAGTAAGCAATTGGAATTATGGTTACTATATATAATATTTGCAACAAAAAGTAGTGATTCTTTTGTAGTTATAAAATATTTTCACCGGTAAGAACAAAAATGTATTTGTAACAAACTACACAAACTTCTGGAATGTTATTAGAATTCTGGTCTCTGATGATGAATCAATGTGTAGTATAGATTGGTTTTTAATTTGCTGATGTTTAAAACATTATAAAAGATGTCAAGAAAAACTTCCTGTAATAATCTCATCAAGATGCTTTCAAAAATGTGAATATAACTCTCCATAAATGCCTGGAAAACTTCAATCCAACACACATATTTTTAGCTTGTGAGAAATTCGAAGCAAAAATAACACCGTATCCTTTACTTCTTTCCAGGGCCAAGCAAGCTTTGTACTCGTCATCCAGAAACATCCCAAACTGGTAACCTACAAAGCTCAAGCATACCACATCCGCTGCGTCTACCAAACCGGAGAACAGAATGTATCGTTAGGCTTCAACGTATCGATGTTGACAACCGCTGGCACGATTGCCAACACCGGTCCGCCGCCGACGTGCATCATGAGGATCGTTACGCAGACCGGACAGGAGATCAACTCGGCCGAGATCGGAGACAATCTCCAGCTGCAGGTGGAAGTGCAGCCGGCGAGCATCTACGGAGGTTTCGCGAGGAGTTGCATAGCGAAGACGATGGAGGACAACGTCGAGAACGAGTACATCGTGACCGACGAGAACGGGTGCGCGACAGACTCGACGATATTCGGCGAGTGGGATCACAACGGCGAGACACAATCGCTGTTGGCCAGTTTCAACGCCTTCAAGTTCCCGAGCAGCGACAACATCCGCTTCCAGTGCAACATCAGAGTGTGCTTCGGGAAATGCCAGCCGGTTAGTCGAGTTTTCTTTTGGTTCCGTCGTAGTTTTGTTTGTTTGTGTTGATCTTTCTCGCTCGTTTTGCTTTTTCTGGACCGTGTCTCGTTTCTTTTTAAAAAAAAGCATACTGTAAGTCACTCTAACATTCACTCTGACAAAGTTACGCAATGCAACAGTTTGGTTTAGCTTATTTTGTTGAATGCTGGAATGAAATTAGCGTGACAATTTCAAGTCTGTTGAAGTTGAAGACGTTATAAAATCAGTTCGGAAGCCATTTGACATCGGAGTGTGAATGTAACGCAACGGTTGTCTGTTTAAGGTGAACTGCCGCGGCGCGAACGCTTACGGCCGTCGACGCAGAGAGGTCGACCCGAGGAACGACACGGAGGTTGCCGTCGCCGAGACCGTAGCCGAGGGTCAGCTGAGGGAGGAGATCACCATCCAATCGAACGCCATCCTCACCTTTGAGAGGCGCGAGGAAAGATTCGTGGACCCGACAGAAGGTTAGTAGCACGCAGCTTTTCGAGAGATTTTTGCTTTAGTAGGAAGTGGACATTATCATAACTTTTTAACAAGGAAATCTCCTCAAATCCAGATTGCCTGCTATTTTCTAGCAACTTGTTTTATAAAGCCATGCTTCATGATTGTAAAACTTCATTTAAATTTCTCACTGGTCTGTATTTAATTCATATCACTCTTGCTGAAAACAGTGTTGAGTTGTGTGAATTTAATCCTAAATGCAAATACTTGTTGAGTTGTGTTGGTGTCACAAATTCTTGATTTTGTATCCATTAGGAAGGCTGCATTCTAATGGTAAGGCAACCTTGCCATAGAAGTTATTGGAAATGGCTTACGAAATAATATAAAAAAGTAATTTTTTTGGTATTTCATCAAGAAAAAAAAATCTCTCTCAATAAATTAGAGGAGAATTCACTGGATACCACCAAGTCCTTCTATAGCTTTGGTTCTTTTCACAGCTAGTAACACGTACTAACATGAACTACGTTTCATCTCATTCCAGCACCGGACATCCAGAAAGTAGAGGACATCTGCGTGTCGATGATCGGGTTCATAATCGCGCTGATCATCACGGCGCTGCTGGCGCTCGTGGCGGTGGCGATCGCCGTTTCCTGCTGGCTGATGGCGTACAGGAGGAAGCCGCGAACGTCTGGCCCGTTGCCACATCCTCCAGAGTTCCCGAATCCGCTGTTCACCACTCCAGAACCCGTGGCCGAACCCTCGCCTGACTACTTACATTAGACGAGAGAATATATCCTAACAAATTCTCTTAATTTAGCGCTAGAGATCGAAATATTTAACGTGTCCTAACGGAAACAATGAGGTAAACCTTACTAATTTCAGCCGAAGTTTCGATTGATATGTCACCGACTGTGGGCATTCCATTACGAAATCGGATAAACGAATTTCATAAGATAGCTGAAGTGCGCAATCGAAGATTGCCTTCCAACCAATTTTTTTTTAAGCAAGGGATATTAACTCCTTTTTTCTACTGGGGGATACACAATGTTGGAAGATGGAATGGATAGTCAAAAACATATTGTGTAATAGAATTTGATACTTTCGATCCAGATCAAAATACGAGAACTCTATGTAGGTATCATTTTTATACCAGAGATCCATTCTTAGAATGAATTATGTGTTTTTTCATCAAATGAATGTTATGAATGATAATGCATTCAAGATCATACTTTAGTGAAACTAAAATGATTTTGAATGTATTTTGATTAGTTACCATCTCCTCCGATGGCTTTGATCGATGTATTGCAAAGTTGGGGAATTATTTTCTGTAGCATTGGTGATGGCTTATTTGTAAATAACAACACTGTGATCTTTGCCTAAAAATCTGATTAATGTATTTTCTTCCGAGATTGGAATAGTATTTCGCAAATCAAGACGGTGCTACTTCTGCTAGCTGTAGGTACCTCTGAGCACATTTCTATTTTATATTACGACACCCCTTCTGTTCTTGCTGGCATGCGCATGCCAAGCGAAAAAGAGACATGAGCCATCGGAGGATTTGAGATTTTTATACGACTATAAATATAATATATGTTATAAATAATGTAATGTGTGAATGAGTCCGATTGTCGTGCTAAGGTGAATGCGCCAATTTTATATTGTGAGAAAAGACTGAGAGTATAAGCTAATATACTTCCTACCCCAAAATAATATAGATACAAACTGAAATATACTAATAAAAAATGTATTCTGCGTGCTTTATGTAACTCTCCCAGTCTTTTCCACAATTTGTTTTGTATATTTAATTAGATACAATGTGATAATTGCTTAATAAAGATTATAATAATATTTAAATAATCGTGAATGGTTTCTTTGATTCCCTAATTTCCTGTTTTAGAAATTCTTGATGTTGGCTGTCTCTGATGAAAATGAAAACAAAAGTGTAAGCAAAAAAGTCTCCCCGGCGGGGAATCGAACCCCGGTCTCCCGCGTGACAGGCGGGGATACTGACCACTATACTACCGAGGACTTGTGCTATGATCGGACACTGCATTTTAATAGGTTTTAAAATAATCACCTATAGCTATTTCTTGTCAACAATGCTCGAATATTGACTTCCTGAGTTAACATGAACATTTCAAAACCTGCAAAATGCTTTCGATTTTATCATTCAAGCGTAGGTTGGAAATATGCAAATTACTGGCACAGTGTTTTTAATCTTAGCACTTTGTCGAATAATCATAATATATTATGGTTTCCGATATCTGAATTCTGGAACATCTGGAACAGCTTTACAAAATATAATGGAATATAGTTTCTGGACAGATAACTGATAAATTGACTTACCTAAATTACCAACATTCTGCTCTGAGCTCACACTGTTTGCTCTGAGAGCAAAGATATATACATTGAAACTGGGATGACATTATGGGGGAGATATTATAGTCTTCACTTCTGAACACGTACCTAATTGCATTTAACACTATTATACTTCTTCTGCATGATCTCTATTTTACACTCCTGAGCCATAAATTCAAAGGTTCTTAAAATAAAATTTCCACCGACAAACACGACTTCACAGCAACTTGGAAATGACAGAAATGTCGGCGGGCTTGACTATTCCGACGGCAAGAGTCAGAACTAACATCATCCAGCCAATTCTGGCTAAAATTGTGGGCGTAACGACCAAAGAGTTGGATTCGTAAATTTGCGAGATGTCTGAAGAAAAACAAGTTTGTTAAATAGTGACTGTTAGTTAATTCAGTCCTGATTTTACAAAATTCTCATGAAAGTAAACGGTGTTGTGATTTCATCTTCGTTCAACGCAGAACCGACTGTCCTAAATAAGTCTAACCTTGAAGCTATTATTCTCAAGCGCAGCTAATGATTCAAACAATTTTCTCTAGAAACTAATTGGCAACTAATTTGATAGAAGAAGATAAAATGTCGAGAAATAAAATAGGCTTACGTGGTGCCAATGAAATATGTGCAGACTGTGGAGCAACAGGTAAGTTTGCAGGTGATAATAGGGCAAGTGTCAACAGTGTCAGATATTCAATTCATAAAAAATTCCCACCCACAGACTGCATTCAACAAGTAAGACTGTATCAATACTTTTGATTGTCACTATACGATTTTCAGATCCACCTTGGGCGTCGATAAACCGAGGTATTTTGGTATGTGACGAGTGCTGTAGTGTACACAGAAGTCTTGGTCGCCATATATCGCAAATAAAGTCTCTCAAGAAAGGTTTGTGGAGTCCGACGTTGCTGCAAATGGTTCACACTTTGAATACTAACGGTGTGAATAGTATTTGGGAACATTCACTGCTGGATCCTACAAATTCCAAATCGGGCCGCAGAAAGCCTCAACCCAAGGATCCTACACAGTGAGTACAATAATAATGTTGGTTCTTGTAGATTGATTCATGCAATCAGTTAGGCTAGTACTCAAAACTGTGTGACTCATGCTAAACTGACATTCCAAATTATTTACCCACATATAATATTGTGCAATGTGAGTTCCCTGAAAAATATTGTTCCTTTCAGCCCTGTGAAAGCCGATTTTATCAGATCCAAACATCAAATGCTTGCATTTGTATTGCGACCTGGAAAAGAGGACACAATGTCAGTAAAAAACGACCTGAGTAAGCAGCTTCATGCGAGTGTACGCACATCAAACCTGGAAACGAGTCTTCGTCTACTGTCGCAGGGTGCTGATCCAAATTACTTTCACGAGGTGAGTGATTTGTAAATCTGAATTCTGATATGAATTTGTTCTATTTTGCCGCATGGCTAATTTGAACTGGCTATTTAATCACTTATGTCAAATAATTAATCTTAAGCAATCCTACAAAACATACAGATCACCCATATCTGTACATCTCCAAATTTAACAATTTCAGGATAAAGGTACCACAGCGCTTCATGTAGCGGCAAAAGCCGGCCAAGTGTCGCAAGTGGAGTTGTTATTTGTGTACGGTGCTGACCCTGGTGCATTAGACAACCAAGGATGTACGCCCGTCGATTACGCTAGATTGGCCGGCCATAGAGATCTAGCAGACCGACTTGGGGAGTGTGTTTACGAGCTAACAGACCGCCTGGCGTACTACCTTTGCTCGCGGCGACCAGACCACATGAACGGGCAGCATTACATAGTTCCAGAAATGTCAGACACACTGGATTCGAGTGAACTCGCTAAGACTGCTAAGAAAAAACTACAGATGGTGAGATTTGAATGCTGTCTTACGCTCGTTGTGACCTTACATAAATATACTTTTACTGGCCGAGATATTTTGAATGGTTTTTAACCATGGTTTTTAAATCAATTGATTTATATATATATTTTTAGTTGCCAAACCACCTTTTTGAGGAACTAGCCATGGATGTTTATGACGAAGTTGACAGAAGAGAGACTGAATCAGGTGAGTCCAAAATTTTAAAACAGAATTATGGTTTCAATTTGCAATTCTGTATTCTCATTTTCAAATTTTCCAATTTTGTGTACTAATTTTTTTTTAAATCTCAGTTTGGCAGTCGATGCAGCCTGCGACAGCTTTATGTGTGGACCGATGCCCAGTGCCCTTCCTACCCGTCAACCCCGACTTCTCGTCGACACGAAATCAAGGCCGCCAAAAGCTAGCTCGCTTCAATCCGAGGGAGTTCGCAACTCTAATCATCGACATTCTTTCCGATGCCAAACGTCGACAATGTCCGACTACCTCTTCTCTAATCTTTCCACACGGTAAATACTGACGATCCTACTTTTCTCTCTGTTTCTTGTTGTACTAAAGTTTGGCTGGAAATGCATATGGAGTAGTGTAATAAAATTTGATTGCTCTACAGTCAGTTCTTACATTTTCTTTATATGTTTCTCTTGTTTTTTCAGATAACAAACTTATCAAAGGGCCATTTACGAATTTGAGTGTCGGAAATGTAATAAAACGCAAGTCGGAAATCTCTGACGATGAGCCTTTGTACGACAGTGTAGCGTCCGACGATGATTACATCACCACTGAGCAGATAGCATTTCTTGCCCAACAAACAGCTAACAAAGTGATGCTGGAAAAGTCTCACGAACTGGCAATAAAATCCATGGAGCAAAAGTTGGTTACACAACCAAATGCTAGAAAGTCGGTGACATATGCAGATGAAGCCGACACAAGTAGTTTAGTCAATGGAGTGCTTTCTTCAATGGAAGAGAATCTGAAAAGGCAGCTAGCGAGTTCAGAAGCCAAAATGAGTGCCATGAGTGCTGAAATTGTTGCCCTACAATCAACAGTAAGAGTTGCACTACTTGCTATTATCTGTTTCCAAGAAACTTGGTTTTAAATAGCAAATGATAGTATCTTTGAAAAACTGAGCTTTATTTCAAGACCAAAGTATCTTTATGAAATTACTGTGAATGTGCCAACCAAAACTAACGCAAAAATTTGCGTTCCAGATCCAAAACTTGCTCTACGAAAACAGAGAGCTGCGTAGCACGATGCAGCAAGCAGGTATTTCCATCCCTACGTCGGTGCCCAACGGCCACGACGTCAAATCCGAGCCGTTGCCCGAGACCAAGGCCCAGCAGCGCGCGTCCGCTCAGCGGCCGGCATCAATGTACGAGCCCCGCGAAGGCCTGCCCCACCGAACGACTCCCAACCAGTACGCCGCCACCACCGAAAACATCGCCAAATGGGACAAGAGCCAAACGCACAAGACCGACTCGAGCAGCGAGTATGACTGCCCGAGCTCGCTCATCCGGCCGGTCGCCACGCAGAGCATGTACCACCAGTCTTCGAGTGCCGACAGCCTGACGAAGCCGAACGCGGCGACGATGCCGCTCGCCGAAGAGGTCGTCCGCCGGACCGACCACGTCACGAAACGCATCCAAGAGCTGTGGGCGTCGATGCAGGAGCCGGATCACAACAACGCTTTCGTGCCGTGCGCGGAGCGGATCAGGGCGGCGGTGGCCGAGCTGACGGCGATCTTCCCTCCGAGCCCCGGGGACGAGCACGTGCGGGCAGCGCTGCGGCAGCTGAACGGCAACACGGGGCGGCTGCAGAACGAGTGCGCCGCGCTGCAGCGGATCGGCGGGGAGGCGGCGCAGGTGGCGGAGCGGGCGTTCTTCTTGCAGCAGGTGCGTTCGTGTGCGTACGACATAGCTAAAGCAACGAAGCAGCTGGTTACCAAATATCAGGCGTGAGGCGGCGGGTGGTTGTGGGTGGTTGTGCGGAGGGTTCGGCGTCGACGTCTTTGCTTTTTGTTTTGGTGCTTGCGTGAGTTTCAGCGGAAATTAGTGATGTCTGCGGAACTTTTCACACAACCACCTTCTGAATTCAAATATAATCTGTTTTTTTTCTATTGTTAAGCTTAAGATTATTCTCGTTTTAGAAGTAAATTTGCATGTTGTAGATCAACAGAACATGAAGTAACGCATTTTGAAAAAAGTCCTCATCGTAATTTTTTTCAATATCTTTTGATTTTTGAAAAATGATTTACAAATTAGGAATAGTGCCTTTCTAGCTGCTAGAAATAGATATTAATTCATAATCAGTTTACTAAAACTACCAATGAAATGCTATATTTATATAAAATGTAATCAATAATCAATATTTTGCTATGTAAGAAATTATCTATTCACATTAAAATCAGACGTGGAAACAGACTTGATGAAGGAAATGAAATGGATGTGTTGTTGCCATGCCGATGCCAATTATTGTAATGATGCAATGCCATAATGAGGTGGGATATTTTCATAGTTTTTTATCATAGTGGTGTTCTGGTAAATGCTAATGAATGATGTGGTTTGATTATGGATTGTGGAGAAATTATTTTATTCGTTTCATGTTAGTAACTGATGAGTACTGAGTCGATAAGATGACTGAAATTTAACAAGCATGATGTCCTTGCTAGTTTCAAAATGCTAGCTGTGTTGATGTATTGTACGTCCTTATTTAAACCGATCGAAAAATTTAGGTGTAACCAAAATTCTACAAATAACTTCATTACTCTCTGAACATACATTATTACTAAAATATAATATTAACAAACTACATATTTGTGGTTAAATCTAAAACATTAGGTACAAGCACTGAATTTATTTACCTTTTTATAATCTTGTTAGCTAGTTTGTTTTTGTTCTCTAATATTCTTCATTTTAAATTAATGTGTCATGCTAACTCATATTTTGTTTTGAATGCAAATTTTGAATTCTAACTCTAACTTCTAAATTTAAATGTATATTTAATTTTAATATTATTTTAATTTCTAATTAGTAACTGTTCTTGAAAGCAGTCTATTACCACAGCTATTACCTTGTAGTTCATGTTTATGTGCCTCTTACCTAACATAGTATTATCCATCTTCCATGCAGTCACTTGCAGTACTACATATCTGAGCAGGAGGCTTCGCATTTATGTTTACGATTTTTGCATTATTTAAAAATGATTTAGATGCCGTAGCATTGTCCATTTTATTACCATAGATCATTCAACGAGGATATTTTAATATGCCCTTATCTACCTAGACTAGTCTGATTTTTTGGCATTGATCATTGTTACTACTTGTACTATACCTAATTTAACTATTGAATTTGATATAATATTTTTAATATGTTCATATAGAAATTAACAATATAATCATTTTTAGTGACTATTATTTTACGCAGGCATTTTTTTAAATCAGCATTTTTATTTGTATATCTTGATTTTTGCCAGATTTTTTTTCGTCCACAAACAGTTTCATTTCTTGCTAAAGTAATGAAATTGCAATTCCATGGCAGCTCATCTATAGAATTTACTATAAATACATCATCGGTGGTCCACATAAATATTGTTAACTAGTATATAAAGATAAATATAATATTATTGCTCCTCTATGCAATTGAATGTTAACAAATTTTATATTGAGGTAATTTAAAAATCTTTCTTCACCATCCATAATATCAATTTTTTCTGTACTCCATTTTAAATTTAAATTATTTACTCGTAATACAACTTCTTGCGACAAACTTCCAGATCATATTATATAAAAAATTGTAACTTGATAATAATATAATAACGGTGTTTACCAAAATATTAATTATTTACTAAAAGTGTTGTTTGAAGAAAATACAGTTTACATTTACAAACTACTTTTATCATTTACACCAGCCTACCTAAATTATCTCATACTGTGCAATACCTACCAGTGAAACACTGAAAATAATTTACAAATCAGAAGGCAATACATTCTGCCAATGCCTACCTTGCTTATTTTATACAAACTAAGCACTTGCTGTTTCAGTATTCTGGATTATTGATAACCTCGTCCCATATTCATAATGTGCAGTTCTTCTTGATCATTTCTATCTTTCAATCCTCCTAAAACGGACACGAGAAAGTTGTTGAAATCTCCACGCAACCGGTTGCCACTTTCTTCAACGTTCGCCGCAACTTGAACGACCCGAGAAAATGTGTTTGCTGAAAATCGATCCAACAATTTAAAATTGATCAAAAAAAGCATTATTACCAATATTGGTAGTGCGGAAACCGATTTCTGAACGTACAGAGTTTGGCATATTTAGCTTCCTTGTCTGCTGGCTGTTTGCAGTGGACTAGTACCACGCAATTCCGCGGACTCATCCGGGTTTGAGTGACAAAGTAATTGTAAAGAAGTTCCAGTTCTCTAGCGTGATCAGCAGTCGACGGATTGTACACAAACACGACTCCATTTGCTCCACGCTGAATTGCTGGCCAGCACGTCTCGAATCTATGCACAAATATAATCAATTGTTATTATTTATAGTTATTTCATTCTCTACAAACTTAACTTGTTATTCCACTCACTTATGATCACCACTGCAATCCCATAGCTCAACCTCTGCTTTCACTACTCTGTTGTTGACATTTAAATTCGGCGTCTCAAACTCGATGATTCTCACCCCTTGAGTTGGATGATAGTCGCCGCTAAAATTCTCCGTGGCGTCCGACAAAAAATTTGCAATCGAAGTTTTGCCACTCTGAAAATTAAGTTTTGGTTGTTTTTCTAGTTTGGTACTTTCATGTCTATATTATGTAGGAATTATACAAAAAACGAGGTGCCAATGCCAAATTCATTGTAAGAACATCAAACAACATATGCACAAAGACATAAATGTTGAATTTGATTCCAACTATACCTACATTGCATGGCCCTATAATAATTATCTTTGCTTTATTCATGTTAGCAGAGGTGAAATTCCACCTAGTGTGCTTGCAACTTGAATGGACAAACTACTGTGGATTGGGACATACTGCTGCCATGGCAACCACAGGTACCTGTAGATTTACCGGCCTAGCTATTGATTTTGTTAAAAATTGTGTTTATTTGTGTTGGGATTCTGGCCTTAGTTTAGTAAGTCCAGCCATTGGCTACTAGAGGGCCTTAGCAAGTTCCTATAAGTTACCAAAATAATATATTCTTTGCTTTATTGATGGATTAAATATCTATAATAAACCCAGGAGATTCTTCAACATAAAATAAAAAACATTTAATCACACCAAACCATATTTATTAGAGTAGCTACAAATAAAATATATTTATGATGTTAAAATTAATACCGTAAATACAAATACAAACGTCATAAGAGAGAAAAATTATTATTTAAAATCTTTCAAGCAACACATTGTTGGTCCAAATGATTCCAAAACATGGATGCTTTCTTTAAAATTCCTTCTCCGGCAATAGAATGTGCCCCCTTCGCTAAGAATGGCGGCGTGAATTCCCTGTACGCAATACACACTCTACGGGTAGAAATGTCTTCCCTTAGCACACAATGTTCCCACTGGTATCGAGCAGGCCCGTAGATTACTAATAGAGAGCGTTTGGGCATTGGAATTCGAATAATCACGTCTTCCATCTCGCTAGCATTAGTGATTTCGTCATGTTTCTGTTGGTTGTCTGTGCAAACTTCTCCATTTCTATCCAGAACTGGAGGGTATGTTGAAACCAACGGAATATTGTACTTGGTCTGATTACCAAAGAACGAAGTCATCGTTAGTACCGAATCCGATAACAGATTCACCGTAACAATCCTCTCCCCCCAAACCCAGCAGTCGTCAACATGGGGGTCTATAGAAGCACCCTTAGCGGGATCATACTCGAGAGAGCATTGCTCTATTGTCTTATAATCTTTCAGGATGGAGTAGTCATTGAATCTGTCTTGGACAAATTTGGTGAATTCAGGAAATCCCTGAAATGTGCCAGCTTGCAGTTTTTGTTTCTTGAAGTTGCATTTTGGCCCGAAATTTTGTTTCCTTCGGCCACTCTGTGAAAGGTCCCACGGCATCTCGTCTATACCCTTCATCAAAGCGTCTTCTTCCTCAGTTGAGATGAAATCGAGCTAAAAATATCCGGAAGATACTAATATTAAAGAAAACTCACTAGATCAACCGTAACAAGCTATCTACGACATAAATTTTCCTAGAGACAGAATAGCAAAAAAAAGATCAGAATTTGTTTTAAAGATGTAAAATTCCCAAACCTGGATAAAAATTCCAGGATAATCGATAGGGTTTCCTTCGTGAATCGGATGACTCTCGTAGGACGCTAGGTCCCAACCAGGATATGCTTTGTTGCATTTCGGACAGTAAACATATGAATTTCCCTGAAAACAATAGATATTTCATTGTCATCAACGATAATTCCCTAGACTATTACAGCTGGGATTTCTTCTGTGTTGACCATTCTGGACAATGAGGATTGAGGAACCTAACCCCAGAAAACAACTGACCTTGCTGATTATGTTACTGTTCGACAAACCATATTCCTCTTCGCAGATTAAACATGTTCGTCTACCTTTACAACCACACGGTCTTGGTTTATTTTCCATTTTCACTTCTCTTTTCAGCAAAAAATGACTTAAATCTGGACCGCTACTCGCCCTGACAGCAGCTGTCAGAGGTCACGTGGGTGGGTAGGCTTATTCGCATTCTTTAATTTTTCGGAATTGGGTTGTCTGTTGCATCTTTTGGAAAAAAATCCCCGATCTATGTGAAAAAATGGTTGTTCGTGAATATTGTGATGAGCTCAAGTATCTCGAGAAAATCAATGACTTTTCATGGCGTATCAAGAAAGGATTCCAGCCAAATATGAAAGTAAGTAGTTTAAAAATCAAATTATTGTTAGCTGGCTAACCTATAAACGAAATAAGTCATGTTTTACATGAGGATCTCTTTCTAGGTTGAAGGCATTTTCTACGTTAATGAACATTTAGAAAAACTCATGCTTGAAGAGTTGAAAAATGCTTGCAAGCCTGGAGAAATGGGAGGTTTTCTTCCTGGAGTGAAACAGATTGCGAATGTTGCGGCTCTACCTGGCATCGTAGGCCGTTCGGTTGGGTTACCAGACGTGCACTCGGGTTATGGTTTTGCCATTGGAAACATGGCTGCGTTCGACATGGATGATCCTCAGTCAATCGTTTCCCCTGGTGGTGTTGGGTTTGATATAAATTGCGGTGTTCGCCTACTTCGTACAAATCTACACGAAAAGGATATTCTGCCCGTCAAGGTACTAGTAAATCATATTTCTTACCTTCACTTGTAGCTATTATCTGCTCTCTGAATCTCACTCTTATTTTATCACTGTACAACTCATAGGAAAAATTAGCACAGAGTATGTTTGATCACATTCCTGTTGGAGTTGGATCAAAAGGAATTATTCCCATGACTGCCAAAGATCTTGAAGAGGCCCTCGAGATGGGCATGGACTGGTCCTTGCGTGAAGGTTACATTTGGGCAGAGGATAAGGAACACTGTGAAGAATATGGACGAATGTTGAATGCTGACCCTTCAAAGGTAAGTCTACGGGCCAAGAAAAGAGGCCTACCACAACTTGGCACGCTCGGAGCAGGTAATCATTATGCTGAAATCCAAGTTGTCGACGAGATCTTTGACAAATGGGCAGCAAGTAAAATGGGAATTGAAGAGAAAGGTCAAGTTTGCGTAATGATCCACTCAGGGAGTCGAGGGTTTGGTCATCAGGTTGCCACTGGTACGTATACAAATTCAATACTGACTTATTTTTCTGACTCCCACAGTGCTCTTGCAACACATCGATCATCCTTGTGTTTTCATTGCTTTTAGATGCGCTGGTATCAATGGAAAAAGCTATGAAGCGCGATAACATCGAAACAAATGACAGACAACTTGCATGTGCTCGGATCCACTCGCAAGAAGGCCAGGACTACCTCAAGTCAATGGCAGCTGCAGCAAACTTTGCATGGGTGAACAGAAGCTCAATGACTTTCCTGTGCAGACAAGCATTTGCCAAGATGTTCCATTCAACCCCAGACGATCTTGATATGCATGTCATTTATGATGTTTCACACAACATAGCCAAAATCGAAGAGCATATGGTTGATGGAAAGCAGAAGACGCTTTTGGTTCATAGAAAGGTAAGCGATGAAATCAAAAAATAAATTTTTGATCACAGTGAAGAAGTAAACTTGAATTACCTAACACATACTTAACTAAATAAACCATTTTTGTACAGGGTTCTACTCGGGCGTTTCCGCCTCATCATCCATTGATTCCTGTGGACTACCAGTTGACGGGCCAACCAGTTCTTATTGGAGGAACGATGGGCACATGCAGTTATGTTTTGACTGGCACGGAGCAAGGGATGCGAGACACCTTTGGCTCTACCTGTCATGGAGCTGTAAGTATCTGCGAAATAATGAGGAAGTAGACACTTATTGAAAGGACCAAGGTAACAAAAAAAATTGTTAGCTACCCTCTTGGTAGCTAACTTGTATGTTCTTGTTCCTGTGGATTTCAGAATTACCAAGCAGAGTAATGTTGATGGTATCATAATCTGTGCCTTTATTTATGCGTATTGTCACAGAGCTTAAGACAGTTTAGAGATCAACTGTATTTTATATGGTTGGTTATTTCTTGAGTTCCAATTCATTTATTATTTTGTTTTTTTCTGCTTTGTTTGGTGCCTCGGTAGGCAGCCAATAATACCACACGTAAAATAATACCCAGACATTTCTCGAGAGTTTCAAACAAGACAAATGAGGGACCAAAAAGGATGAGATTTTTCAAATATTTTTTCAGGGTCGAGCTTTGTCTCGTGCAAAAGCACGTCGTAAAATTGGTTACGAAGATGTGCTTAAAAAGTTGGAATCTCAAGGGATATCGATTCGCGTTGCATCGCCAAAGCTAGTGATGGAAGAAGCACCCGAGTCTTACAAGAACGTCACGGACGTTGTAAATACTTGCCATGCAGCTGGCATCAGCAAGAAATGTATCAAACTCAGACCCATTGCTGTGATTAAAGGTTGAAGGTGATGAAAGCCTTAGAGGTGGGAGTTTCTTGCAGATGTCCTCAAATTATTTAATTAATTTAATTTAATGATTCCAATTATTCCAAAAGTAAAAAAAGGAAATGGAAATGGAATTTTTTGACTCTCCCAGATCTCTCAGTTTTTAGATTTCAAATAGAAATTTTGCACAATTTGACATTCCCAATCCTTTGATATCCTAATTTTTGATTCCACTAAATAAATATAATGATGTAGGTAAACTATAAGTATGCAACATAGAAGAGAATGATAAGATTTGAAAATTAGTCAATCTACATCATGGAATTTATGATCTAAAATGTTTATTTTAAAGATTAATTAACTTGAGAGTATGTGCGGTAATTAATACTATTCAACAAAACGATGAACTCCAACTAATTTTTAAATATTATGTACAATTATGGGTGGTATTTCCCTTTCAGCTTTTAAACTTTTAACATCTTTTATCGCTTATTTCAGAGTTTCTTCCCGAAAACCAATAGTCCATTGGTGATACCTTGGGTGATACTACGTTGCTACATATTGTCATTGAGTATGACCATGCTCAATACTCAATGATACTGTATCGCCAGGAAGTAGTATGCAGATTATTTATAAATGCATCCCGTACACGAGCACAAGCAGGAAACTCCCCTCAGTCTTTTTCTTTACACATTTTTTTTTTGCAAAATACAATTATGTTTGGATCCACGAAATCCGCTTTCCAGTAAATCCACGAATTAATTAATCCATTTTCTTCCAGGCGCCAGAACACGAAATTTGATGTTGAAAATGGCGCCAAGGAAGTTAGTGTCGTGGGGGTTTCATTCTTGTATACAACCCCAGCGCGAAAATGCATTGATTGTTTATGTTTCTATAGACATTTCCAATAATAGTGCTTCCTAACTATTCAATTCTAGCGTTGTCGATGCACACAATTCGCGGTATCGTGACTATGTACACCATTAAATTAGTGTACATGTTTCTAATAATGGTAACAAAACTGTAAATGTTGTTACCGGCTAATGAATGTGTGACATTATTTACCAATGAAACGAATGAATGCATTTAGTAGTGTGCTTATCAACCGAGTTGAGGCCAATTTACAGCCTTGTCGGTAGATACAGAAAACATATAAACTAAGATGGAAGGTTGATTTGATCTACCAACTGCGATTCAATTTTCTGTGTCAACAACGTAGTCATTTCCCTCAGCTCTTCTTTGCTTCCTTCGTCGTGCGTGCATTTCTGATCGCCACACTGCTCGCACACGTAGATTTGCGACTTGACCGAATTGAGGAATTTCTGAAATCGACGTAAAAAATAAGAATTTTGGCCATGGCAAGCATTGCCACGAGTTTTCTCAACCACTGAGACTGCCATTTCGGAAATAAATTCACTATTTAGATAAGAAATAAAATACCTATGGTAAACGATTTTTTAAGAATAAAAATGAAAGGGTAATTATTATTGATACACGGGTATATTCGCAGACTATACGTCATGCGTCAGACCTTTGCGTCAACCAAACTGTTGTGTCTATGTGATTTTCACAGCTCTAGCAACAGAATGAGAATTTCTAGATCGATAACAAGACGATAATTAGCATACATTGAATGACAATGTCTGCAACGAATGCCCGAACCCTCAACCACCTCAACCCAATAAATGCGTTATAGGTACTCTGCTAAAACGCTTCAATTATGATTATTTTTGTATTTTCAAGTTCATACTCACTTCTGTAAGACTAGCGCCTTCAGCTCTAAGAATTACTATCACAGCCATCAGAGGAATGCATGCGAGCGAGAGGGAGGCGATCCCCCAACCCAACGCTTCAGCCCATGGCGGGTACTGATACGTCCCATTGTCGTAGGTGGGTGGTTCGTAATCGATTATACTAAACACCCAAAGAGCCTGCAAAAAATATATACATATAATTAAGCGTGCATATTTTTAATGGTCTTCGGTCTGGTAAACGCGATCAATGTGGAAAACGATATCTTGATTCTAGGTGTGGGTACTGCGGGATAGAGCTGTTCCCTAAAATATGACAGGCACCTGACTATAATATTCGCTTTTCCGAGAAGTTTAGCCTTGATGGCGACCCGATGCTTTCAAATTGCGGTGTGCACGTTCAATCTTGGTAGCAATTATGGCGTGGGGTGTGTAAGATGCGTCGAAGTTAACGCACACACCCTTGTTTTTGCTCGGATGATGGCAGGAGTATCTCTGCTAGCTCTCTTACTCGTCTACGCCTCGTCAGTTCTATGGCCACGTTCTCTGCACGAATGTATTGTCTTTCTCTACACGAACAGCTCCGATTAACATCATCATTCCACTCGCGTTCTTATAATAGTAATACCATCTACGTTCTAATACTTGTCTTGTTATTAAACATTGGCGTTATTTAAGACTACATCCTTACCATGATTAGAACAGGAGATGCAATCCACCAGCAGAACGTAAAGTAAAGAGATGGATATTTTCCCGTCATCTCTTGCACGTTCTTTGCCAGACGGTGAGCTCCGTAGATCCAGGAGATCGCAATCACTTCGAAGAACGCCAAATACATGATCGACAAGGATGCTGCATAGTGGTCCACGAGTTGGAAGAAGTACATTCCCCCCTGTGTTTGGGACAGAATAGGATTTTAAATATAGCAGCGAGCATGGACCGGAAATACACTGAAAATGATATCCATTATTACTTTACCGTGTAAGCTAAAAATAGCAAACCCACCTGTGTTATGTGTGGTATTCCAAACAAAAACGATATAATGACTACCACCAGTACCAACACCTCGTGGCAGACGAGATATTTTTTTATCCAATTCGGGAATCCGTCCTGGATGGATGTTACGACTACTTCAACAATGGCAAACTGACTGTTCAAACCAAGGCAGAGTAGCATGAAGAAGAACAATACACCCCACATTTGAGCTGCTGGCATTTTCGCCATTGCTTGCGGGTACACAACAAACACCAGACCTGGACCTGATGATAGAAGATATTATTAAAAACAGTCGGATGGGAGGATTTATAAAGTTTTCACAACGGATAATCCCACTTTGATGCTTGTTTGTACCAATGTTTGCAAGTGCACGGGTTAGGGTTGTTACATGGGTGAGTGTCAGGCATTTCGTACAACGGTTAAGGCCAAAAAAGGAAAACTGTTTTTGCAGACAAGAATTGAAATTTAGACCACATGAGAAATGGTCCTACTGGAAGTCAACAAGAGATTGGAATAAGAGAGAGAACATAGAGTTTTGAATGTGGTCTGAAGCTATAGAGATTATTTCTGTAATTACAGTTTTGAACATACCATCGGTGATGACATCTTCAATGGACGTCCCCTGTTCTTTAGCAATGTTCCCGATTGTCGCAAAGGTGCAAATGCCGACCAAGATGCTCGTAACAGCGTTGATAAAGGTCACAGTAAGCGTGTCTGGCAAAATTGGGTTGTGGAATTTGTTGTAACTTGCGAAGGAGATCACCGATCCGTACGCGATACCGATAGAGTTGAAGTTTTGAGCTGCAGCATTAACCCATACCTATTTTGACACCCCATCTCATTTCATTACTGCAATCGTGACCATAAACACCCCTGTCTAAACGACAGGAAATACTTGCAATCAACTTGTATGAGTTATTTACCTTCGCATCGGCTAACAGTTCCCATCGTGGCTTGAAGAAATATCTTAGGCCGAGATCGGCGCCATCGAGTGTCAATGCGCGCACTAAGAATACAATGATCAACAGGTAGGGAAATGTAGCGGTGAAGTAGAGCACTTTTCCTGACGACTTCACGCTTTTCCAAATGGAGAAGTAGACTAGGACCCACGCGACGACGAGACAAGCGGCAAGTTCCCAACGAATGGCCCCGGGAAATTCGATGCCAGCTGTGATGTCCAATACCTTCAAACTGAAACGATAGAATTTGCAAAATTTACCAACAGTTTCTGTAGCTGCCCGCTACATGTTACCTGCTTATTATTTGGAACGAAATATTAATTCCAAAATTTGTATCCGTACCAGGGCTTGGGATTGGATCTTGTCGTTAGATAGATTCCACAGTTAGTCGTCAGTGTAGCATCCCTATATATATTTGAATTATGCACGGACAGGCAAAATGATCAGGGAACCCCGGTATACGGATAAAAATTTTGTAATAGATATATCGTTTCTAATAACGAATATCAACCGTACATGCAACGAGGTATTGCATCTAGATTCGAAACAAAACGAGAACAATGCTGATTGCTGACTGCGAATGGGATTTTTTTTTCTCAAATGGGAATTGCTTACTCAAAAAACTCGCCCGAAGGTGTTCTCGTGTTGTTTGGTTTGGTGGAATTATGCATGGTCGTTGGATCCCAGCATTGCTCGGTGTTCCAGCGGTTGTTGCATCCGTCCCAAGGGACGTCCGATTTGAATGCGGTGAAAAAGTAATAGAGTGTGTAGGCGATGATCACGTTGTAATACGTGGACATCAGGAATGATATCACAACGCTGGCGAGGCCAGCACCTGGAATAAAATAATTGTATTACAACTTAGAAGATCGTTGAAGTTTATTGCGTCACTTAGTAGTGGCGTGATCACTAATCAGTGTGGTTTTATTGCTGTCTTCCCCACATTCTGCTGACTATACTCAAGTGGCATCTGCATTGGCATCACAATCGCCTTTGTATTTTTGCACAGTAATTTGAAAATGTATCTTTTGGGGCGCAAATACCCTCTTATTGTTTTATGTTGAGACAGTGGCTAAATTAACATGATCCGTAAATTATTGGACTGCACCCCTTTCAAGTTAATTGACGTGTCTTTCACAATTTTACTTTATCAGTCACAAGTTCTACTGAGCTCTTATATACCTATCCGTACCCTTGACCTAAATTTCCACAAATTATTTGTTTTGGAAGTTTTGGATGGTTTAACCAATGGCTTATCGAAAATATTGTAAGATATTTTATTGAACAATATCTTTTTTTCATTTTGTATCTATACCTTTGAATAGTGGACACATTTTACCCAGTGCCCCAATCGGCCCCCTCTTAGTAAACTGGCCAATCGCAAGTTCCATGTAGAGAAGTGGTATTCCACACACGATGAGAATCAGGAAATATGGCACCAGGAAAACACCTCCGCCGCTTTTGTAGCACAGATATGGAAACCTCCAGACATTGCCAAGACCGACGGAGTAGCCAACACAAGCAAGCACGAATTGCATCTTGTTCGCCCAATGCTGTCTTCTCGGGAGACGGAAATTTGTGTGTTCCTCGAGCGGGTCGAAATAGCTGCTACTGGCCATCGAAGAAAGGCCATCTTCGCAGTGTCTGTAGAAACGTAGAATTGTGTTAGATGTTAGGCATGTGAAGATAGATTAAATTTTTCGTTTGGATTGATTGATAAGAGAATTTTTATGCTTGACTGAATAGCAAAGCAAACAATCCAGACTTAATATATCTTATCTTAATAGTTGTCTAAAGTTGTTTTGGTTTCCTTGCCGACAATTTCCACCTGCAATTTGTTGTCTACACTTGTGTTTAATCCTTCACAGCTGTTTTTGTATAAAGATGAAGTTTGAAGTGAAAATAGAGTTTGCTTTGCGTTTATCAGGTCGTAAACTCAACCTGTCATTTGAAGCTCCATATAAATGAGCGATTAAATTGATGATCGAGGATTAGCAATTAGCATAAAGAAGTGACGTGTTACTGAGATTATATACACTTATCTGCTTGTCTTAAAATGATAAGAATATTACCCTTTTCACAAGGATTTTAGGTGTCTGTCTGTCTGGATGTTTCTCTCAATTAAACATGCATGCACGATCATAAACTAGATGTATTATCCAATTAGCTGACATTCTCTTCAAGTTGCAGATGCATCCAATCCAAAACGATTAAGGTAATCAATCATCTTTGAAGATTTAAATCTGATGATATACGGTGACACAATGATCGATCTAAAATTTAATTTGTAAAGGACAATGGATCTAGCCGAATACCTTCTTTATTGACTAAATCACACCAGTTCACTGATCGTTTTTATTTCAAGTAATATCAATTGAATCTTGAACAAAATGCAGATGTAATTTCGGCTCACTCGTTTGGCCTTTTCTCTCTCTCTCTCTCTCTCTCTTGTGACTGTTCATCCTGTGTCTATTCTATGTCAATCACCATTCACAAAGACACATTATTATTGCGGCATGGCCCATGACAACAATGTGATAATTCGGCCTAACTGAATTATGGTTTGTTAAGAGTGATTGCTCTTTGCAGCAAACATCACGTTCGTTACGTCTATCGAAGGATAGGCATGGCTCAAGTTTAAAATTGGCTTGGAAAGTTACACATGCACAAATGACGTTTACTCTCAGTCGGCTTGGCTTTATATTACAGGTGTGGAATACGTAAAAATCACTTGTAATTGTACGCGATTTCTTATCACCGTATCTTCAGAAAATTTTCTCGCATTCAATTATTTTGGAAAATACTGGTTAAAAATTCTTGCACTCAATTCATTCTTTCGGTTTTGGGTTTGTTCATATGGCTTTGGTTCATGGCTAGACAAAACTGGCAGCTGAAGCCAATCGCTCGCGAGTTGTTGATGACAAATTATAAAACATCACACTGATTATCATTCCAGGTTCGACATGCTAGGATGGTACTAGCATTTTGCCTATCCAAATGTTAACAATCCATTGTCTAGAGTAGGCAGCATACATGTTGTGCGTTGTTATAATAAATATTGTTGGCGAGCGATAGAATTATCAATTAATGTTTCTTTCGGACTTGTGCCTGCACCTTTTCAAGCTTGCCAAGCTGCACTTATTCGCAAAACTTCTGTGCCATAAACTCCAGGCTATAAAATGCTTCCTTTCTTTCATAACATAACCAACACAACGACATTCGAATGGCATCGTCTGATCGCCAAGGCTATAATTATCTTCCTCCGCTCTCAACCACTCCAATAAGAAAATTGCTCTTTTCTTCAAATTTTCACAAGTTGGACGCGCCAGACGCAATTCTACGATCATTGTAATTGGATCCTTACGACATGCATTTTGTAGGGACGTTCTTTTATTCTATTATTAGAGTCGTTAACATTTTGACGCAATTCACCATGGGTCACTATTTTCTGCAGGTATATGTCAGGTTCAAAAGATTTACTGACGGTCATCAGGTTGAGATAGAATGGCTTAACTGGAGCTAATTGAAAGTATTATAAGTCTGATAATGGAGATCACTCTTTTGCTTAAGAGCTATATAATTGTTTCATAGGTATTCGATTTTGATGTCATTACTGTTGCGAAATTAAAAGTAGTTGCCCTTGAAATCTGTTTTATCCATTGCATAACACAGTATTCAATGTCCACTAACACGTGTGGCAGTGGCTCTGGCTAATGTTCCAGAAAACAGGAAATGTAACTGAAACTGGCAAACTAAAAAATCAAGAAAATTATTGTAACAACCGAGTTTTCTGGCGTGGGCTTTTTGTAAGCAGTACGAGATGGATGGAAAAGTGGAGACGAAAATCGGTATTGAAAAGTTGCCATCTTAGTTCTCTCGATTCCGTCACACATTTCTCTTCCAAAAGAAAAAATCAAATGAGTAGGGTTTATCTCTTCGATAAAAAAACGTTTATATTAGCTGGGTCAGTTGACGCCAGCAGATGACTCCGGCAATAGAGCACTTGGCTACAAAGTGGAATTCTCACGCATATGTATATATTCGCAGAATCTCGAGTGCATCCCACAGCGAGAGAGATGTTGATTCAATATCAGCTCGCCCTGTTACGACCCTGCTCGCTGGAGGTCAAGATTAGGATAGTAAAATATGGCTGCGTCCGACCACTAAACTCGTCGTTTCAATAAATGGCAAATTAAATAATTACAGCGTGCTTGCAAATTAGAGGTCGTAAATCTTTGGACGAAAAAGTTGAAACGGAAATTTTACGTACACAAATATTTTTATGTCCGTGGACATGTTATAATAATTGTATACCTATTGGACATTGGAGCTTGAGAATCAGGTTTGGACTTATCATTAATAATAATTTCCTTTCGGTTTATTATTCATGTCTGCGAGTCGCGCGATCAGCGCTTATCAGGTTGAAACCGCTTTCGCATGCGGGCAGATTATGTTATTATGATCCTGCTGAGGGGCTGAGATGTTCGGAAGCTTCAGCTCGAACAAAGTATAGGTAATCTGAGCAATGATCAAGGTAATTTTGGTGAGACCGGCCATCATCTTTTGCAAATTTATCAGCGAATATGATAATCCCTGACATTTTTTGCCATCTATAGGATGGCACTTTGACAAGAAAGAACCATCTTCGTGTATAGACGCAACCACACCATAAATTGCAAAAAGTTTTGTCATCAACGCAAGAAAACCATACTCGACACGAACAGGTTGATGGAATTCACTTAATTAAGTTCGCATTCGATGCCGTATTGTAAAACACATTTATCTCACACTATTCTTCGATTTACTCACTCATTATAGTACTCCTCTGTGTCCAAACAGTCCGAGTTTTCTCTGGTATCATTATCACCCGTTATATACGGATAACCAACCATTTTGTGAAAAATCAAGCGCACTTTATTCAAATTCCCATTTCTAATCTCTGAACACTGGCTCGCTCACTAATTTCCCAAAAAACAAAAAAAAACACGCAAGGCTGCAAACTAGACCGATGTTTTCCCCACAAATATCGAAACCCGACTGATCGGATCGCCCAATAAATGTCTTCGCTGTACCACACGTTCATGGATCACGTTATGAATATAATAAAGTAATTTACATGTCATTACATTTGTATCGCAAGTAACAAACACCATGACGTCGGTCCGTGTTCTACTATCCAATGCTACCTATAGGATGAGCGCCAATTAGCACTTTGGTAATGCCCGAGACATTTACATTGATTCCGTGACCGTCTCATCATAATATGACCATTCATACAGGGTAACGTGATACCTTTCAATTTAATAATAGCAAACAAGATGATGCTATATTGCCGTATATTCTATTTATGACACTCAAGTAAAATGGTAAATCAATATTTTGGTGATATTGGTGTCGAAACACGGTACTTACAATAAAAAGGTTGGTTCTTGTGACATAGCGAAATATTGAATGCGTTATAATATAGGAACTCTTGGTGAGAGTTCATGCTGAACAAACGGTATAAGGGATGATTGCAATTAGCAATTTCAATCAATCACATTAATCCTCGCCAATCAAAATAATAGTAGAACATAAAAAAATCATCGGAGACACGATTTCAAAACGAAATTGTATTGCAAAAGATTTCGGAACTTTTGTTAAATGTCGTATTGATTTTGGTTTTGGTTTTGATGGAAATTGATCACTCATAATCGATGATTTTTATACGCAAACACATCAACCATTAACCATGTAAAATATTAGACACTGTTTGAAGATGTATATATATATAAATAAAACGCCCATCTTCTAAATTCATTACTATAAGTAGGTATAATCATATCAGTTTCTCACGTTCGATTCACATATTCCGATGTGGTAAACCAGACCGTCTGTCTCTTTGACGGCACATGCCCATTGTTAATAACCAATCGACTGAATTGGACAATTACTTAGTGATTAGTGAATTCAATTCAAGTACGTGTGATAACTTAAACTTGATTATGATAGATGTCGATTGCCATAACATGAGAAATCTCCCCTCATATATTATTGCAGTCAATTGGCAATATAGGTTCTTTCCTGTACGTCCGCTGACTGCTCTGTGCGGACCACGGTGCGATGCAGTTCAGTTAGCTTGTAGCGAATGATAGAATCATGCTGCAACCGCGTTTGCCTTGCTCACGGTCATTTTCCACGAAAGGTTAATTTGATCGACTATATCCTGGAGTGTCGGTATGAGTAGTGACACTCTCCAGCCTCCTCAATCGTCTCCAGGATGATACGGAACGGATGTAGATATTTTCTGGCTTTCGCGCATTTTTGTATTTTTTTTTTGTATAGTTTGGACGGCAATGTCAAAGTATAGGTACTCTATAAAGGCCGCATTAAGATACTATTCGTTCTCGTTGAGTGTAACTAGGGCTTCGCGAATCACGTTGTGGATGATCGTTGCTTGAATGATTCTAATTGAACAATTTTCAATGTTCAATTTGCAGGTTGTGCCTGATTTTTTTCGGAAGAAATGGAAAATGTTCAAAAAGCAACATAAAATTAGTTGTTTTCAACATAATTTCTTCCGAAAAACGATTCATTTTTTTAACAGTTCAGTTCAATTCAGTTCGGTTCAGTTCAGTTCAGTTCAGTCATACTAAAAGGTTAAACATTTCTGGAAGGCTTAGTCCAAAAATATAAAATGGTTTGGCCTCTCGAGTGAGAAAAACGTCATTTGAAAAAAACTGAACATTTTCGTAAAAACGAATAAATAAGAAAAGTTGTAAATAGGACGTGCTGATAATAAATAGGGCTTAAATAAAATTTGGCCTGTAGCGCTTTAACAGATATAGAAAATATCTAAAAAATCTAACAAAATAATATTCTGGATTATTTTCAGCAAGTCAAAAATTCGCCACTTGGTTCACTCGTTTTGCTCATCCACCAGCAATCGATGCAGCGTTTGGCTGGTACATAAAATAATAAAATTTGAATATGGTGTAAATAAGTAGGCAACCTTCTCATTTCTTTGTCATTGAGATTAGCTGTTAGTTTTGTTGCCACAATACGCTTAAAGACGCTTCGTCGTCGTCGTCGTCGTTGTCGTCGTCGTCGTGTCTTCACTTCTTCACAGTTGTCACATCTAGTTTTTCCGTGAAGGATAGTGTTATAGGATAGTTCACTAGGATAGTGTTATAGGATAGTTCACTAGGATAGTGTAAAGTCACCGGTGCTGCAGAGCAACTAATGTGGAAATTTTTTAATTGTTCTTTTATGATATTTTCTCTAGAATCACGCTTTTAAAATCAAAGTTTATAAATCTAAGACATGTAATAGCAATATTTCTTTGTGAAATGCATGTAAAAGATGACATTTTGACAGTGAGCTTAACATATACTTGTACTATCTAGATATGATTTGCTAACCGCGAGACCTGATTTACGATTCACACAGCTGTTAACATTCAACAATCATCTCAGAATGCAGTGTGTTGGGTGTGTGATGTTAATGATATATTATAATGTTTAAATTAATTAAATAATTAACCTGTTCAATTTGCCATGATGACGCAATGTTCAGCAGACAAACATAATAGTGCTTGACGCTTGACATAACTGAGCGCTAGGTAATAACTTAGTGAACTATAGGCGATTTTTCTACACTGTTCGTTAGTGCTTAGTGTCTGTGGTTGCCTGGATGATTTAGTTGCGATTCCTTTGCATAAACGATCTAAGAAATGCATGATTCAAGGTGAAGGCAATCTTCACTGCCAGATGATAACTTCCGTATTTTATGCCAGCACCTGATAATGTCGTAGGAAAATTGAATGTAAAGGGTGTATTAAAATTGCATAAAATAGAGTCAGCTATATTATAAACAGATCTGCCAATTTGCCAAGAAATATTTATGTTAACCTTGACGTTCTACTAGGCGTTTAAATAAAGTAAAATTTTCTACTTTTTCTTTAAATTTGAACTTTGAAGTGACACAAAGTAACAGTAGTGAGAAATAAAGGAGCATGTATGAGAAAATCTTACAATAAAGCAATGGAGCAACTTATGAGTAAATAAAATCAAGAACATAATCAAAAAAATATCTTTGACATTCACTGGCCTAGTTTCGTTTGACTCGTTTTCTTTCCATAATTTATCACATACAACTCGTTCAATTGTCGTTGCGACACATCGGAGATAATATGAAAAATCTCAATTTTATTTTATCATACGCTTTAAAATCACTTCTGATGGCCTCTGAATAAGATCGCGTCAGACTTGAATGCTAAAATATTTTCATAAATTATTAAATGTTTTAAGTTCCACTGCAAAACCGATCAGAAAAAGACCGATTTTTTAAATTATTCTGACAGAATTTTTAGATGCAAGCAATTTATTCTTAGCAAATAAAGGCTCATATCAAATTGTTTTTTAAATTCAGGCTTTTATTAAACGTTTAGTAAACGGTATAGAAAAACAGGACCAAACTTTATAATGACCACCATATAATCAGAAAAGTGATCCTGTTTTTATTTCTCTTTACTGGACTCATGTAAATCCACCTAAGCCAACCAAACCATAGATTCAATTCCTTGACAATTCCGTGGTAAGTAGCCGACAGTTATTCAATTTGGTTTTGCAAAGCTGTGAGACGCTACTTATAGTTAGAGATGTAGAAGAGCTAGTAACAGAAGAGCAGTTATTATTGCCCACTCGCTATCATCCAACATCCGGCAGTACTCGGACAAGACTCACCAATCGACATTGACCCATACTGTCAATATAATTGAATAATATTGATTTACAGCGATGTGTAATATCAAATTATAAATTACGATATTAGGAGTACCAGTAACAGTTATAAATCGATTGTCGAACAGTGTTTTTGGAGTGTTGTTATTTATTTTTCTATTCCATGTTTTGTGGAATATTCATTTTAAAGTGATAAAAGTGATTTACATTCCATACCACGTATGTTATCAGTTTCACGTTATTTTCGTGCCTGTAAACGTAGGAAATTAGACAAATTATATTTTATCTTAGTTTAAGACTGATTTTTTAGGTCAGCTGTTCTGTCCGATAGTGAACCGACTAATCTCAAAATATGTTTTTTATTTGTTCTCGTCACCTTTCGGATAAGTTGTTGGTGATCGTATCTTTTAACTAAGAAAAGAGTAACCGATATATCAGTCGGTTTCTACCGACTTTATCAGGCTTTGTTGGGCGAGGTGGTGCGAAAATTTGACATTATTTCAAGATCAAGTGGCATTGTCTCTTTGGAGTTAGTCACTGTATTATAGATTAAAGTAGGTGATTTCATTGCATCTATTGAAAACAGACGTCATTCGAAGCTAATTCTTCCTACTTTCTTCCAAAATTGTGAAATTTTCGGCCATTGTCTTGTGATTACCATATAAAATAGAATCAACAAAAATATTCAATTGTGTACAGGTCGTTTAAATACACACCTATATCTATCTGTTGAATGTCATGATACAAATTATTTCCATCTCAGAATACTGCAGTGATCTAAAGAAGAATAGGCATGGTGATTCGTCATGCATGTTCTGCATTTTTCCATCAGTCACTAACACCAGATTGAATAACAAATTAATTAATGTAGTGTCTCTAATTAAATTTAACACTAGTACACAAATTAGACTCTCGATGACAAATAGGAATATATACTTTGCTATTGTTGTAACAATTATACAGACACAAAATTTCGAATTACCTCCTCAATAGATTGAGTTGAAAAATAATCGACATGGTTTGAAAAAGAAGCGCTGGAATGCAAATTGATAAAATGAAATTAACAGTTCGTGGAGTGTGTCTATGCTGCAGAGGAAGGAAACTTAAACCATGGACACAATTACATTGGGTGAAAAATGAAGAAATTTAAAAAAGTTCAACCAGTAATTTCAGAAAGCACCATCAACTGCTCGGGCTTTATTGTCTTAAGTAATTTTGCACCCTAACAGCTATCTTAAATAATATTGGTACTTAAAGCCCTTTCCCCTGACAAAGAATTTTATTTGAAACCCAGACAGTTTAAGGGTGGAACCAGGACACGAAAGTATACAGAAGAGTAAAAGTGATACTCACGTATGGGGGTTGGCGATGTTGAAAAGCTCCGATGGCGATGTCGGCAACCTCCTAATCGTAACCTTCTTTCCATCGGTGGAACCCATCCCTACCGAAGCCAAAGATCTCACGGACACGTTGTCCGAATAGTACAAAGACTCCCGCCAACCTGCTTGTGCCTGATTGATCATTTGGATGTTATTTGGCTGATTCGGATCATCCATCATCACCGACTTGAGTGATCGAAGACTGGTCACCGTTATTGGCAGCTGATGCTTCGATCGGAGTGCGATTGTTCGCAAATCAACGTTGTCCATTGCATGCCTACTTGGATGCGACCGAAGCGTTACAAGATTATTGTTTTGGTATTTGTTGTATTCTTCCATTCTACCCACGTTTGATCTAACACTTATGTTGTTGTCACTGCTGGCATTACTATTGGCCGAAGATGTTATGTTTTTCACACACGATGCGGGCACGAGGACAATTTTCTTTGGATTTTCACTGATGAGAGGGAGATTTTCTTCGTTTATTTCACTCACTTTGGCGTCGCCGTCTCGGTGGCACTTGGTTATTTCGTCAAGATCGTTACAAATCACACGTGCTTTTTTGTTCCCGCTAGATTCGTTATAGGAGGAATCGTTTACTAGTTTCTCTGAATAGCTATTGAGCTTGTTGAGTGAACTCTCGGTGTTTTTGATTATATTGGTATCTTCCATTGTTGCAACTATTTGAATTAATTTTGGTAAAATAGTAAAATTGTATTGATGTGATACAAGCTAGTTAAGATAAAGATATTGTGTAAACGTGACGGTGTTCTTCGCAATTTCGCTCGTTTATGGGTTAACAGAACAGGAAAATTTTCGCTAAGCACAAAAACTGTTATACTTATTCAGAACCGCAGAGAAAAATGTTGTTTGGAATCAATTTAAAAGCTATGCGTAAATTTCGTCACTATTTATTTAGTATAATTGGTACGAGTAAAAATCAGCAATGACTGCGGAAAGTCAATGATCTGATAAATGATCAAATATCACTATAATCACGCGCAGACAAAATCGAGTGTACACATCACATCACGGCTAAGTCGACCTGATCGGACACTTTCATTTCACATTCACTCGTACGAAGCCGGCGGCTTCCTCTTTCTAGGAGGTCACCAATGATACTGATAATCGTACGACTGTCACCACTGGAATAATGATAATATGATAAGGCTATTAGAACTTTGCTGCATTGAAATACGCGGCATCTAGTATTCATTTGCCTTACTAAAACCCGGGCATTGTAATAATATTATAAGATCTGTAATAAAAATATGGCTCATGGTAATGGGAACTGAAATATTTTTCGCTATATAATTGGTGTACACGGAAATAAACTATACCGGTGTTAGGTAGTTATTTTCTGTGTGCTGATTTTCGGGTGGTTCGTTTAATTTAGTTACGTTTTGTGTTCAGGTTAACACGCGACAAGTCACAAGTTACAAGCTGACAAGAAATAAGTAGGACCGTAAGTAAAACGTGCTAACCCTCACCCTAACCCTAGCTCCTCCCCTAAAACGACCATCAATATCCTACCTCCCCACTCGCTTCACTATCTTCGTTGGAAAATATTTAATTTCAGCAGACATGTGTCTGCACGTATACTAAAAAAAAACATTGTTGGCAAAAAATAAAATTTCGCTGAATTTCGTTACAAAGAACAAAAAGATGTTTGGACAGTGACTCGAACCCGGTAGCTGTGGACACGCCAACGTACATTAGATCCAGAGGCCCCCCACTAGGACGACTGGTGACACTATCAACAGTCGTCTGCCTGGGTTGCTTGATGTCATGATATCAGCATCGTGTGATACCATTTCGACACACATGGACCTACGCGGGTGCCGCACCAATGCTCATAGCATCAAATGCGCACCGGTGACCCCTAGTTTGACCAAACCATCCGGTCTCCTGCAGCTGGATTACAGGACTTCGCTACGGTCCCAACCTACCTCCATTGGGTAGAATTTGACTAAAGACGTATTTTTAATCGTTTGAAAGGTTGTGTTGGTGATGGAGGACGGTACGTTGTTGTTGAACGGTACGTTGAATACTAGATAATATGATTATGTTTATTTATTATTTTTAATCATTTACTGTGCAAAGAACTGCTTGAGCTGACAATATTTCGTTTCAATTAGTTCATACTTGTCTGCCAGGTGGCGCGCAACTAAGCGACTGCGATGCGGACCACTACCCTGTGGCGTGTTTGGTAACTAAATTACAAAAGTTTCCTGCGAACATTTTCCGTAATTTTGTAACGGAAAAAAGACATGTCTATTTGTGTTGCGTGCTGTTGTTCGGTAAAGTAAAATTTACTGAATTTAAAGGTAACAGTTTTCTTGGATATGCGTAATCGTTTGAAATTCTTCCTTTCCAAACGTTGTTATTTGTTCGATTTCTTTCGTGATTTTATCTCTAAAGCATTTTAATTAGGATTGTTTGCCTTTTAGTCAAAAATGCAGACCTTGTATGATTTTCAGACATGAATTCTGTTGATCATTTATCGTTATGCAGTCTGCCTATTGTCGTAATGGAAAGCACTCATTCTATATCGCAGCGAGAACTACTAGTAATTATGTTACGAATGATACGATAATGCACTCCATTTCGTGAATATAAAACAGCCCGTATGGTCCTTAGGATAACAAACCGATATAAATATTTAACTTGGTGCATTTGTCTTTTGTCCTGCCTCTGCAATATCTGTTATTAGAACGTCGTAAACAAGTTATTATAATTATGATTATTCTAATAAAGCTTTCAATGGTTCGCTTTTATTGCTCTCCCATCGTTTATGATGGTTCTTTGTGCATTATGCAAAGATATTTTTTTACGATCTCGTCTCAATTCCGCGAAGGACCATTGCAAGGAGATGAGACGAACTCTTGAAAATAATGGCCAGTCTGACTGGTGACTGATAGAATAATTTGTACATAAATCCACCAATCGAGTGTAACAACATTGCATTGGCTGAACAATCTAAGTGTTCTCGAAAGGTCGCACGATGATTTACCGTCAATTTCTGCAGTCAGAGTATAACTTGCTTACTGAAATTATTATAAATTAAATAAATTTTCTAAGAAGATAACCACGCCCACACGTAGAGAAAAAAAAATCGAACTCCTTTTCCAGGAAGGTTTTTGTAATTTTTAAATGATAAACCACTTTCCTTGTTTTAAACCATCCAGGCAGAAACTAATTTAAAACAATTGAATGGCAATAGCGATGTTTAGTGCATGTTAGTCTAGACGATTAGTGTGTTATTATCTAAAATCTTGGTAGTGATCTTGACATTGGAATCACACGCCGCTCGGGGCTTTGCCCGCGTATGTTGATATTGTTTTGTTGTTAACTGGCATTGGCTAGAGAAAAGGTATAAAATATAATGGTATGCTCTTGCTCTATGCCCTTGCGTAAAGATAGAAATAATTCAATAAAATGCATGCGGATACGTGAACACATTACAAGCACTTGGGTTAATCTTTCGTAACGGGGATTTTTGATACAGTGAGTGCTGGGGAAACGAAAAAGCATCCCAGGTACTTGCCGTGGAAAGATATGGAAAAGTGATAGGCAATAATTGTTTGAGAAAAATAGAAATTTAAAATTGGCCCGAGTTCAGAAAATAGTAGGTACCAGTCAAATAAATCCAAAATTTACCCCTTATAGATTGAACTTAAAATGTCAGAAGTGATTGTTTAAGGTGAGATTTCGGAGTAAATCTACGAAACTTGTATTACTGTCTAAGTGTACGCATTACGCTTGTGTAACACCAGTTCACTATCTGCCAAGGAGCACCAAGTAGCTTCTGCTTCCAAGTGCTTCCAATACCCACAAAGCCCTATGCCCTGCTTGATCCACAACCAAGAACCTTTTATTCCAACTAGTCATTCGCGGTGAATATTCATTGTATTGTTCGCATTTACATTGTATTCACTGGGCGTATTTAAATAAATAAATTAGTATAAAATTCAAGTTATGATTCCATTTCCACTTTCTCCTTGTCTGGAGCAGGAGTCAGGCTGCCTCATCACCATCACCATCAATCCAGTACCCATTCATCAAGTAGACACCTTTCATACCGGTCGGTCATCCGATCTGACCCCTCATATAGCTGGAACATTGCACAGGCGAGGCAGGCATCGATATCCAATCGACAGCGACTACACCCTTTACCGGAAGCCATAGCTTCTTCGTTCGATCTCGATGGCTCGACATCCATAGTTCGGCGTCTCATTTTATCACTGGATCACGGATCTGCGTTTGCATGCAACAAACGCACCTAACGATCGCACTAGATGTAGATTAAATTAATGATATCATGTGATATGTGGTGAACATATTATCTTGCAGAGTGATTTTTTGGACTGCGAACGCCTATTTTCAGCGTAATCAATGTCATATAAGAAATTATTTTTTGTGTTGAAGAACACAAAAGCAAATGACTTTACTACTTTGGCATTTGACTTTGAATGTTTGATAGATATCGAGAAAATATTTCGTGTTCTCGCAAAAACACGCACTTGATTTGATATTTTACTATACACGTGCAGCTGAAGGGAACAATTTCTTACATCCAGATTCAGACAGAGTCACTGCTACGTGTGGGTTAATAATTCAATTTAGTTCACTGTTGTCTCTCTCGGTGGTGGCCATGATCCTATTCTATTGTCAAATTTACAACAAAATACTTGAAACGGGCCGATCTCTTGTATTGCGACCTTCGCAGAAAACACAGCGTCTCGTCACAGGACCTCACTCCACGCTTATGTTGTGTGGATGCTGGACCCATTCTTATCATGTGCGGATGCTAGATTCAATCCCGTGTTGTGTGGATGCTGGATCCACTATTTTCGCATGTGTGGATACATGGAATCACTCTCATCAAGTGTGGATGATTTATCCACTCTCACCAGATGTGGATGCTGGAATCACTCTTATCACGTGTGAATGCTAGATCCAATCTTGTGTTGTGTGGATGATGAATCCACTCTTAGATGAGTGGATTCTGTGCCGAACTGTGCCGGCTGAGTCTGTGTAATTAGCTGAAATATTTACAGCCACTCGACTCTCGATTGCATGACCATGTCACTCGGGGCAAAACATCGCGTTTACAACACACCATCAACTCACACGGATCAATTATTATCCGTGCACGTTTTTTGGCGTTTTAACTGTGCGCTTGTCCATTTTGTACATAAATTTACACATTTATTGTCACTTTCAATCCTCGAACGAGAAGACAATGGCATGACACAGCATTACGTTGCTTCGCGATTCTTTGCTTATGTGGGTTATGATCTTGAATAACCCGTTGTGTAATGGGTGACAGTGGATTTGCGCATACTTAAATTATATTGGTAGAATAAAATATAATTATTTATAGCCTGTAAAGTTGTCTATATAGTGTATACCCAATAAAGCTGCATTTCTATATGTAGTGAGACTTGAGGAGGAATAAGCTTAGATCTTAGATGGGAAATCTTTCGACACATCATGGTGTATTCTGCAGTCCAAATGATCTGCATTGTGGCCGGCAGAGGCTTTGATGTTGCATCGGTGAAAGCCTGGGTTTATTTGACGCCATTGATAGAGGCATCGTACTAATTAGAGAGGATAATTATGACATCTCACTTGGTGTTGAAGACGCCTCTTATTGCAGCATGACCCAAGGGAAACCATTCTTGTAACATGTCTGGCTATACTGAAAGGGCTAAAATCATTTATTTATTGCGATACGATATGAAAATTAACGGATTCCTATCATCTAAACTGAAATATCAACAGTTTTATTAGCCATTGAAATATTACGGCAAACATCGTGTTCTATAATGTGTAATAACCACGTTACAGGCAAAGAACTTGTTTCCCCATTGACTACTGGTACATACGATAGGAACGATCTTGTCAGTAAATATGTTAAATCAATTTCCGTGTGTCTAGAGTTCGAATGAGATTGTTTTGATTGCCAAGATCATGACTCATGACTGTCAGGGCTCGTGAGTGATTGATCGGATCGAGGAATTAATTTGATTTGGCTGAATGTCTCAATCAAAAGCAGCAAACGCAATTTGAGGATCGCATTGAAGAAATTGTATATTGTATAATGTTGAGTGGGGGGACGGAAAATTCATGGAGCATAGGTGCAGGAAACGAAAATAAGTAATCCTCATAAGTTGTTTACGAAATGACATTTTGAGAACGGTATATTATGTTCGATAAGTGGAACGATCGAAGTGAGTGAATTGAATCTTCAATTACATGCTTACTACTAAGGGCCGGTTTTTCAGTGGTCCGTTAAGAAATTAACGGTCTGTTAACCCTTGCAGCAGCCAATCAGAGGCCATAACAGGCCGTTAACGGATCGTTAACTTCTTAACAGAGCACTGAAAAACCTGCCCTAAGAAAAAAGAAAACGCTTTTTGACCGTATAATACAATTCCGATATTTTAAAAAATCCGATCGAAATCTGTCATTTTATCTTTCAAACATGTTTCTTACACATAGAGGCAAAACTATTAGATGGTATAATTTGATTAAATTTTCCATGTATGGTATCCTTATAATCTGACGTGTGTGCGTTTAATATGAAACATTGCTTAACTGTAAATATATTGTTATCTTCTTAACGACACTTTTATTTTGCCTTTTTAGCGTTTACCCAGTTTTTTACATTTTCTAGACTCCCTTCTCGATTATTGTTCAATCAGCATCGGCAAATATACGCTCATCCAAAACTCGTTCATAATAAGCGTTCGCGAATCCCTAGTACAAATAATTCATTATTAACCCCCTTCCTTGCAGGCAAGTGTAAGTATACCAAAAATAGAAAGCTAAATTAGCTGCCCCAAAAAGATTGCCATCTATCTCATTCTCAGCCCTGCTTGAGTTCACTCCATCTATCTCAACCCTGACCAAATTTTACTTCTGCCCACAATATTGGAATTCTATTTTTCTCTGGGGCAAAGTAATGCACTTTCTCGTTCCTAGCCCCAACTTCTTGGCAGTCTATACGACTTGAAGCACTAACACAATGCACTACAAACCCAGTTGGATTTATTGTTCTATAATTTGTCTTTTATAGGTGCACACACCATTAAAACGATTAAAACTGTCGCGAGGTTTTTTTCATCTCAATTCAGATGCAATATAATTGATGAACGTATACTGCTCAATGCCCAGCAAATCTTCAATTTCACTTACTAAGTTCTGAGAAGAAAATCCGATGGGTGTTTTTTATGTCTGTTTATTTGCACTCTACAAGCCAAAGTAATTAATTGATATTAATGAAATTTTCAGAATATACATTCAATATTTTCTTAACAAAGACTATGTAATATTTTTAGATGCCAACACATTGGAGTAAAACATTTTTCGGTACTAACTAATGTGAAATGTAAAGTGTAAAGCATGCATTGCAGGTGTATAAGCAGGCTCCATCTACTTTGCTCTGGTCGGTATCTCTTCTGGTGCATGCTTGCACATCCCTAGCATCCGTTAGAGCAAGATGCTCCGAGCCATCCGCAAAGAACCCGACAATTAAGCCACATCACAAAATATCGTGACAACGCAAACTTGGGATTAAAAATTAAAATATACACAAACAAAAAAGTACAAAAGAGTAGCATGATGAATATTTGTATAGGGACTCGATTGATGGGATGCATTTTGAATATCAAAACAAACGAGAAAAAATGTTAGTTTAACTGCCTAAAGAAAAAAGCTCGTGATTAACTTTTTATGGTGCAGGTTATATTCATGATCATAGTTGGAATAGCGTTTCAGTGCAATAACTAACCAATAACTAATCCCTTAACTAGGTACTAATAATCGACTGTTATAATCCAAAATACAAACTAACAAGCTAAGTGCACCTATCGATGGATTTATACATCCAATCATTTTTTGGAAAGTAAAGCTATTAATGTTTTGAATTATACGATCAACGTCTTTGTAGGCATTTTGGTTCAAAAGAATGTTATATACGACCATACCCCCTTATTATAGGCCTGTATTTTTGGAAATATCTCATATCTTCATAAAAACTTAAATTATGAGACATTTTTGTATAATCGTATAATCGTATATGTTTGATATCATACACCACATCCATGGCATTAAAATTCTTTGTCTACCCAATGAAGTATGGGATGAGATATCAAAATAGCCCCGTCGATAGTTCTGTTGGTTCTGCCTTACAGCTTTGTGATATTGCCGTTTGTCCCATCGACAGTGGCTGGCTTTTATTTTAAAAGCTGCCAATTTGGAAATCCTTATTTCTGTTCCAGTACTATTGCATTGACAAAGAATAATTTGACATTGCACTGCCATTGTTATGGTCGCCTTAGCATGTCACACATAGCATGTAGTAGATAACTGAGCATTGGGGAAGAGCTGGCAGGATGGGTGACTGAGTTGATATCAAAATGGCGCAACTGATTATGGCAGAAATTTGTTTTCAGTAATGCCTCTGAAAAATCAAATTTCTGATCCAGCAGTTTCCTATTTCTGTCATTCAGGAACTACTAATACTAGTATCATTGTTCAGAAATCAAGATGAAAAGAAATTGACACTGACAACGTTATGATCTAACCGCTTTTGTCGATAAAAAAAATTGCCATAATTTATTTACTGCAGATTTCTGATCCAGCTCCCAGATCCGTCAATTCTGATGAAGAGAAAATTGACACTCGTACACGATCACGTAATGGTCATCTGACACGTACTGACCACCTACGGCATGAAGTTGACACTTGAACCTCCACCAAGTCTTGGGGGTGGCTGGTAGGGTGGGTTGGTAGTGGATGGGGCGACTGGCACGACTGCGGCTGCGGCCGCGACGGCGGCTGTGGCGGTAGAAAGCCACACTCGTCTGTGCTACCTGGTTCCACCAGCGGTCTGACAGGCCAGCAGCCTACCAGCGCCACTCGCCAGTGGCTGCTACACCTTTCAAGTGCTAGCACGCGTGCACTAGAGCTCTCCAGCCACAACAACACTCTCCGCTCGTCACCGGTGCCAACACTCACGTGTGAAGCTGAAGATCGGAAGATAGTCGGAAATTGTCAGAAGCGCTAGAGTCATGTAGAAAGTTTACACCTTGTTAAATTTGATCGGCATTGTCTTAGATTCGTGAAGTGAATCGAAAAAATACTTTCGGCTAATTTTATAGCCAGTGAACTTGCATTGAAATTTTTCACAGTTTAACGTCTCGCGTTTGTAGATTGTTGTTGTAATGTAGAACACTTTGTGATTCGTGACTCGAGTTTGTGCAGTGAATGATTTCCAAGCAGTCGGAAAAGTCCACGTGTTTGATCGCGTGATGAAGACACTTACGTGACGTGAAGCCTGGAAATTAATCGTAGTACAGGAAGACAGTAGTTAAACGGAAAATATATGTATTTTTGTCGGATTGGCATAATTGACATTCGTGTGATATTTGTTGGCCATTGATTTCATTAAGAAGCGACAGGAAGATGAGCTTATTGACCCCGAATTAGAGGACTTGGTTGTGCCTGGCGGACGTGCTTGCTCTGGATGTCCTAGCGGAAAGGATGCGACGTGTGGACGTTCGGCATCGCTAAGAAGGGTGAGCTAAAATCATTATCATGTTTTTCCTTATCGCGTCAAACCCCCTACAAGTTTAAGGTAGCATAGAGTCGGCTCATAAAAAATTATCGCTTAAGAATCGAGTCCACCTGGGTTTTAATTCGTATGTAAATTGTCTCCTACCTTTAGAGAGTATGATGCAGAGTCGGTACGCTTACCATTGAGCTTGACATCATGACATGCGTGGGTAATGTAATTTTATTGCAGCCTTGGTCTGATTTTGATGCACAAATTGCAGTAAATAGTAAATGCTTATCATCTGAGTCAGAAATCTGTAGCGCCGCGCCAACCTCTTTATTGTATAACGTCTCAAGGTGCTGAGGCAGTTAGTCGTCGCGTCGCTCGGTGCCAATTTGCATACCAGATAGTTGATGTGAATTTATTAATTTCTTCTTGATCGAGTTGCAAGACACTCGTCTGTGTGGAACTTGATTGACAAGCAAGTGATGTACGAGTGGCTGGATCGTTAGAGGTATTACTTCTCCTTTCGTGAGGGAATGTCGAACTGCTTGGAACGCTAGATATCTGTTGGGTCGACTTCCTATATCTTGGTAATCATTTAACACGCAATGCCCTATGGTCTTTGAAAGTGAAATAAATATATTATTAGTCATTTATTTTTATGATGACTGTATTATCATAGGAAATATTTTATAAGTATAGCATACAGTTTTAGATAATTTGGCAATAGTATTTTTAAGTAAAACTGGTTGCTCTTTAGTCTTTTGATCTTGAAAATAATATATAAATTTATTGAGATTGTTTCTTTGTACAAAAAAAAATTAAGAAAAAAAAACTTTATTTTTTCAGCTATTTTTAAAATCATTGAAATTCTTAAAGGTCAAACCCAAGTCAAACCATAACATAACGCGCGAAAAGTGAATGCTGGGCTAAAAATAGACGCATCACAAAGATAACTTGCACATTATTTAACACTTTCTGACAATCTTGACATTTGTGCAACAGGGTGACAGCTCACGACACATTCGAAAACAATAAATCACCAGAAGAAACTTTTGCGGCAGAAAATTAGAAAAAAACAACCATGTTGGGAACTTGGCACCAAAAAAATTTTTTTGAAGCCTTCAACCAAAAATTAAAAATGATTTTCTACGACTTTAAGGGTTAATTTTAGTTATGTACCTTTGATATTTGAAATTGCCATATATACAGCGGTGAATGAGGAAATTTTTCGGCAAAAATTTCCTGCTTTTATTGTTTAATATTCTTATGATTATAACCATGGGTCAGTGACAGTTTTGCGATCTAAGCGATCTGTGACAGCGTGAACCCCATCGAATCGGCTCCATCTCGTCTGTTTCAGAGCGTGATCACAGATCGATTGATCAACGTGATTCTGATGATTTCAATTCAGTCTCAATTTCACTGGACGAACTGACACGAAATCTATACCATGCCGTTCATGTTACCTAGTTCGGAATTCACTGATCGGAACGCTATCGAGTACCTATTTGCCTCGAATCGAATGGAGTTTACGATGACTGCAGTGTGATTCATCAGAAAAATGGATAAAATCTAAAACATTGGCTTTCAACTTACAACGATTTCGGAAATCGTTTTCTTAGCACTGCAGATCGATAACGCTAGCACTTATCCCTAAGTACAGTTCTGTGCACGCCAACCTATAAATTTAACATTAGAATTGATTTAATTGTAATTATTAATTATAACTGTGTAAGTGGTGTAATAAGGAAGTATCAGTGGCAGAAATAGAAGCAAATGGAAGAAAAAAATCAGTTTTATGAGTTAAATGGATAAATATATTTCAAACAAATGATTGAAAGAAAAATTGACTCTAGGAATGAAATTTTTAATCGAGAATATATGCCCGCAATGAGGAGTTTGTAATTTTGGTTCAAATTCTCGAAAACAAAAAATCCTGAACGCATCACGTGTGATATCAGACATTGGCTTAAAAAAGGTTTGCAACTTGATCATTCTCTCCGACCTTCCCACCATTACTCATAGTGATTCTGAAGATCTGAATAAACGTATCATACGGCTTAATTACAGTTAATTGCTGTTTATAATTAGTAACAAAATTCCATGGCTTACATTTAAGATGCATCGGTGCGTGTAAAGCCCAGATAAGTAGGCTATAGTTTAGTTAGCGGGTTATATTGGTGAATGCATGCATTAGTTTTGGGCAATCAGTGCGATCTAAGTTTAACATGTGAATAATTTTTGATTAATATCCTGATATTGCCATCAAGCGAAGTTGAAAAATTTAGTTTCTCTCGGTAATGTGGAAGCGTGATAATTGGAAATGCATGCAGCTAGAAAATTTTGACATTAGTAATTTGCTCATCTCTTATGTTAATTCATACTTAATCTGCAAAAATTATGAGAGAAAGATTTTGTTCGGCAAACTGCACAAGAGATCGAAAGTAAAAGTGGGAAAAGCGTGGCGTAAGCATGATGACCTGAGAAAATGTATTGTGTGCAGGAATATTGACAATGTGAATAAGGACGACCTTGTTTGATGATAAAGTTTCTCGCGGACATAAATATGATAAAATGAGGCGTTTGGCTTCTAGTTCCCACCTACCTACTCGCTTGTAGTGCACGCATTTTTATTAAAATTGCCGGGGCTGGGCAACTCTTGGTCCAAACAGCACCAGCAGTGCGCGCGTATTTCACAATATAGGTATATGACAAGAACACTTGCAGACTCTTTCTGTTCGAAAACTCCTCTGCAATTCTAAGAAACTCGTAAGTCACACAAGTATAAGAGCAATGCTCGAGCGTGGATGATATTTCTTCACATCCTTTGCAAAAACGATTTTATATTCTATCTCTCCTACAGCGACATAACGTATTTATACGATGTGTACAATATTTACTCCTGCTATATCGCATTCACCTTTGTTTTATTGTGTCCGATTGTATAGTAAAATTGTTTTACACAACTTCGATATATAATGGCGAATTTCTGACCTGTCTCACTGGATGCGATAAACCTCTTTTGTAATTCAAAACCAAAAGACATGGCCGTGAGAAATCGTTTCGTTTTATATTATCATGTGCGGTGTCGAGTGGAGTGTGAAAACTAAATGTAAAATTGTGGTTCCGGCGCGTAACCTCCGATATTAATTAGCAACTAAAATCGGTCCACTTTTCTTCTTACCTATCAACATAGAATACCATAACCACTCGGTTATTTTTCATGGATGGGCCACAAATCCCTAGCAAGCCAAAACCGCAGAGTTCTTTCTTAACTGCATTGGTTCTATGCTTCTTTTTGCCACCACTATTCGCCACCATGGGACACGCAGATAACCTATTTCCAGCCATTTCATTTCGTGATCTTGGATAACCCTGAGATCCAAACACATTATTTTTGGGGGAAAATGCATCGGCATCGCGTTGTTTCTACTCGGCGACGACCACTAAATTTATGCAACCGTTCCTGCTCGATGATATCTCGACGCGACGCATACTTTCAACCAAAAAGGAGAACAAGACAGAAGAACATAGGGACATATTTCCAACAGTGACCTCCACTTCGACGTAAGCGTATTCAGAGCTGGTTTTTGGCAAGTTTAGCTTCAGACTTGTGCGTCCATCGCGAGATTCTATAGCCAGCGTTCACAACAGCGATGCAGGCAATCCAAGCTTGAGCGCAAGCTTGCAGATGTCCGAGTGAAGTCGCAGTTGCAGTTAGTTGCAGTTGCAGTGACATGGTTTTCGCACTGTGATGCATCAAAGTGAGGACCGCATAGGAGATATTGCAGCTACGCATTGAGAGTACGCTATGCACTCTCTTGTGGCTGGTAGTGTCGTTCAAAGATGCAACACCGGCTGCAGTTGGCGGGCCATGGTTTCCGGCACTGTTTATGTAACATGTTATCAAAGAGCTGAGAGATGGCCACTCTCCTACCACTGCATGTTGGGTGCACCACTGGGTGCATGTTGGCGTGCGGGAAGTCCTCCGAGTCTGCGGAGGTCCAGTAACCTGACTTGCAGTGCAGACCTGTGCAGATCCGTGCAGATCCGTGCAGTTCCGTGCAGATCCGTGCAGATCCGTGTAGATCCGTGCAGACTCGAGAGCAGACACGCGCGCTCGCAACAGACTAGCGTTGAAGTTGAAGGTAACGCGGCGACGACCGCGCGTGGCGACGTCTCTAACTTGTTTCTCACAGCAGGATCAAATCCGTCGCTCATCTACTCGCTACTTGCTGCATTTCACTCCAACCCTTTATCTTGACGGCTTTGTCTACTGCACTTGATAGGTGAAACGCATGTATATTTTTTTTGTTATTTAACACAAAGTTACTTTCGTATCAGGCGAGGGAAACGGAAAGTGTTGGTTAGTAATTTTGTGTGTGCGGTTTGATGACAGATTTTTCTAGCTACGCTGCAGTACATTGCATGGCGTATACATGTACACCTCTGCTTAAAACTTTGCATAAGTAGGTGCGTGTATTACACGTGACATCTATAGAAACTATATAGAAAGTGAGCCCATGCAATCGTTTTGACGCTGGCATTGGCCAATTAAATAAAGCTTGTTTAATTGTCCGAGTATAGAACATGTTACTAGGGCATCCAATTTGACGACATATATACTCACCGTCGCCAACCTACCGACAATTCTTAATCAATAATGTAAATCGACTGGCTCATGCGTAAATCTCCGCTCCAATTAGTTGACGTAACGAAGCACAACTTGTGTTGGTCATTTTTTCCACTGTGATTTTCACATTATTTGCTTGAATAGTCACGACTTGTTATTTACGCGTGCATACACTTCATTCGGCTTGAGTTTTTCCCCCGCTGAGCCTTAGGTTCCAGTCGAGAAGAAAGTCCTTTCAAAAGAAAACACTTTTTTGGCAGAAGACTCGAAAATCCTGTAGCAAAATATAGCAGAGTTTTTGAAAGAATACGCCTTGAATCTAACACGCGTCATTGACCACCCCGATGTTGCTTTGGGGTGGTATAGTAAATTTTTCCGTACCCCAATAATATAAACTCAATGGCTTGAAAAATAAATGTAAATTATACTGATATAAACACTTATATTAAACCAAAGAAAGCAATTCTCATTCAAGAAAGCGCGCAAACATAGATGTAATAATAGCAGCGAACAATTTCTTATGCCTAATCGAAAAGGAAAGGCATGGGAAATACAATTCAATGAACAGGCCGGGAAATAAACCCAGTTCACATAGAAAAGTGTTTGTAAAACTCAATATTAGTTGGCTTGCTGGTGCATTAACAATACGATTCCGAATGTGATATCACCACATGAGTTGCAAGTGATTCTTAAGATTATTAGTATCACATGGAATTCATGACTTGCCCAGATCCACAGCTTGCATGTATCCACAGTTTGCCTAATGCACAATAAATAGTGGCGATTGGGACAGTTTTACAGTAAGTCGTGTATTCTCTTATCATTATGGGATTTATTGAATGGTTGATGAACGAATTTATAGTGCATACATTACGAAATGGATTGAATAATGTCCCATTTACAGAGACGACGCGTTATTGAAAGAGTAAATTACCTTCTAATGTGATTGATAGGTTTTATATTGCACCTGGCTTCTTTGGAAAAACATATATTTTATAGGAAATAGTGAGCAAATTACTGTGTCGTAAACGAGATAAAAGATCAAGTAATAGGTAAGGTATATACTGAACAGAAACTGGTGTAGCTTACCACAGTAGGATATAGTGTCATAGAGTAAAGTACTGTTTTTTTATTACAACCATAATGTTGCCATTAAAGGGGATTCGTCCCTTGGAGCTCGGGTAATAATCCTCCCACTGTACATAGATAATCATATAATTTTAAAATTCCACCTACAAATGAGCCGCGAGACAAGTTGTGTAACTAATATTTAAAAAAATGTTTTTTAGTGTTCATATTTTCCAACGATTCATAGGAAAAGTGATAAAAGTACTATATATACATCTTTAACTACCAGGGCACCTCGTGTTCAAACCTTTGACATTGAATTTGCAGACAGTTAACACTTAAAAAACCATGAACTCCATTTATCTCCGCATTCACGAAAATGTAACTCACCCAAATTTGCTGATTTTTGACACCAAGGGCCAAGGCACTTGGTAGGTATTATCTTTTGCCTTAATTTAAATTAAATTTAACCGCACATAATGTAGGGACCTAAACTGACGAGCTGAAATCTGCTCAGTTACACCAGTATACGATGTCGACTCAAGTATAAGGAGCGAGCGATCCAATTCGTTGGATTTACAGACCGAAGCGCGGACAGCGCTTCTTTGCTCTTCGAGCAGTTTCTTCATCTCATTGCATGTGTGCAAAAAAGTGAGCAGAAGAATAAGGATGATTCATTGCGAGTCTACAGCTAGACGGACACTCTTTTATTTGGGTAGGTAACACCAAAACAAGACAAATAAATCTCATTACATTGTATCGAGCATCGTCCTTGGATGTCAAAGGATCTAATCCTCGCCGTTGGACATCGATCTTGTTCGTCTCTCACACTGCACTCAGCAGGTGTGTGGGTGATAATGCATCTCGAAGTCTGACTTCTAGCTCACGCTTTGAGAAACCGAGAGTTGCCGATCGCTTTTCTGATGGGAAAACGCGTTGATTACACACTTCTGTCTACGTTTTAGCCCTCGGGTCCGTAGTTCGCAACGATTTTATTTTTTACTCTTGTGCCTCAGCCAGCTGCAACCCTACAGCATGACGATTGCGTTTGGATAGGTTAAATTGCAAACTGTTAAATAATTGCACGGTTTTTTCCCTGTGACCAACGATTTTTGGTTCTGAAAGGGGCTCTGTTCGACCACGCCGGGGCGTTCATCTTCAGAATATAAGGGAGCAGGGGAAATAACTCTGCTTATATGTCATCAAGGGCGGCTGTTTTCCACCCGGTGGTATATTAGGGAACAAAACCAGGGTTGTCTTGTCGCAATATGATATCGGATTGCCATTATTTAAAAAGGAATTATAAAAAGTGTCAAGTTTCTTTAACCAATACTATTGATTAATGCATATCAAGCATTTTCATAATATCTAGCGACTTTCGAGAAGGCTCACCATCCCTTCACTCGCTGAGCTCGCAATGCTTAAGCACAAAGTCGAGAGCACGTGCTGGTAACAGAAGCCGCGCTGTCTGCGTATGGACTTGGAATGGTGTAGCATAGGGCGGGGAGCATACAATTTGGCTACTGCTCACCATGTAATTGCCCCTGTGGTACGAAACGACAGCATCAGCATGCAAATGAGTTGTGTAGCCAGCGCATGGGTCTGCTTAGATCACGACTTCACCGTGCGTGGGTGAGCTCGCTCGCTTTCATTCCTTGTACTTGATGTTACGACGAGAATTAAACGGAAATATATGATCGCAAGGGTTTTAAGTCGGTTTTTAAAAGGGGGATATTGGCTATATAATTCATTAGTGTGTCTGGAACAGGCGGTATATATTAAAGAAGATGCTGTGTGTCTGCATACGCTGAGGAGAAAATTGCAAATCTTCTGTTGTGGACTCTCCTATATATAGAATAGATATAAAATATATTGAGGTTTCTACTTGACATGCTTCAATTTCATAGCAGACGAGAGGATGTGTGTTATGCAATATTTTACAGTAGATGAAAAAGATAGAAAACATATTGAGGGAGGTCAAATAAACAAATATTTGTATCAAGCTCCAACTGATGATTTGTCCAAGAAGGTGAGGAAAATTGGTGTTTTTAATTGCAAAACACACTGGTATATTTATTTAACATCATCCTATACATTTGTACTACTACTATCAATAAATACACAAATAAAACAGCAGTCAACAAAGAAGCAGCAGCTTTTAATTGCGAGGCTTAGAGGCAAAATTAATTAAAATAAGGTAATCTATGATTTTCTTATGCATCATGTTATACATTTAATTCTGCTGGAAAATTGCATCTCATAAGCTCAAGTAACAACCAACCAAACAGTAAATAGATGTAATATCTTACAGGTAACGAGTATAAAGACGTTAAAAGTAACTGACGTACCGACCGGTATACACATTCTCACAGTTAGAAAATTTATATAGAATACATTTTCAACCACTTTGTCAAATCCATTTTCAAATTGCTAAATTCTAATTTAAGCACTAATGTGAATCTACCCATAAATGGCATCGGCAGTACGATGACAACACCATAAGATTGTCGTTCACCGTGAGATTACTTAAACAGCCTGCCACGGTAAACTTGGTGGCGTATACGCAGGCATCCTTTACTCGACCGTCTTCGACCACCAAGGCGCTTACATAATACAGGCCCCGAGTTGTACCTCGGGATGTACGACAATGATGCACTCTCTTCTCTACCGGACCAGGCCGGCAGACTTAATTAATCGCTTCTCCATATGAGCGTGACATTCCATCCACCCAGAGCCATGGAGCCAGAGCCAGAGCCAGAGCTGCACTCATCATGCCTAGGTGCTGGCTATTCTTCCTTCGATAAGGTTATTGACTCGATATGGGGATGGATCGTAACATGCACAAAACAGATTGATTTACCTGACCTTTACGAAGTTGATTAAAAGATAATGATGCATAATTATCTGAATGTGGACCACCTGGACCAAATTAAGTTTTTAAAATAGTTCTTAGAAAACTGACCCATCTTATTTAATTGTTTGATTAACAATAGGTTTGACACTGGTGGCCATTGAACATCATTGGCCACCAACTGTGCAACTGGCCTAAACATCTCTTTGAAGTGTCTCGTTTGAGTTTATGATTTGACTATTGCCATGGTGATTCGATCGCAGATTTCTAAAGCTCGTTGTGATCGGTTCAAATCAGATTTACTGATCGAAATGCACGATTTTTTCGCGATACGATCGCTCGATTTTATTATTTTATTTACGATTTGTCGGTGTGTCAATAATTTTGCTGGTAACATTGTGAGAACGTGAGTTAAATCCGTACAGCGAGGTTGGGCGTTGGGGTAATCTGTACGAAGCCATGGCGTTAATAATATTCCCTTTCAAAACGCAAAGATACCATATTTCAAAAGGGCTGAAGTTAGATGCTGTGCGCACCGTAAGCTATAAAACTTAGAACTCACATGCAACGCAATGAAAGGGTAGTTAAAATAACACACCTCGATGCAATATAATGCCTTTGTGCAGTCAGGTTTTTAGATTTTTTTTTGTTTTTTTCTTTGTGGGTGAGGCAGCAGCCCAAAGTAAAATATCTGAAAGGGTAATAGGTGTAAGTCATCATTAATCATACAAGTCGCTTGTGAGCCGTGACAGACAGCTGGGCATGCCAAGGAGGTGGGCGACTTAAGAACTGGATTGATAAAAAGAAAAGCAAAAAAAAAACACTCCTATGGCTTTTCGTTTTCCTAGTGCAATGCATCTGGCGACCCAAATGGTGATATGTGTATACGATTCGCGGCTCGTTTGCATGCAATTTGACGTTGATTCACTATACGCCCCCGCGGAAATGTCAAACAGAAATGTACTCGATCGAACATTGCACTTATTTGACAAATCTGAAACTCTCCAAACGCATTCATGCAGTCAGCCTAGTAACTTTGTTCCAAAAAAAGTGACAGAGAGGATCTAATTCAATATACTCTATATATCTATATAACATGATGCCACTTATCCGTGGCGCACAGACAGTTATCATTGTCATATCTGTGGCATTCGGTATTGTTCATCCGAAACGATGCAGTGTTTTTTTTCCACTCCGTTTGCTATCGACTGCCCATTGCCGCGTTGAAAATCGATATGTCCGGAATACAAGGCGTGAAATTAGACACACTTGTCTGATGTTTACGGAGCCGAGAAAGTTGCTGCGCTTTTCCCAAAATGGACTGTTTTAGTTTAGTCATTTTCGCGACTGATTGCTTTCCTGTCGGAGTTACGTGTTTAGGTGCCGGGGATCCGTTGCATTGTATCGCGACGTCGAGTGCTAGTACGACGGCGTCGACGACGTCGGGTTCGATTACGTTCGCCATGTCTTGCTGGTGATAGATGCAGAGGAGGAAGGGAGGCTGTTGTAATTGTTCGCAAATTTAAGTGCGTTACGTCCTATTTCGCAGCTTTGCAGTCGATGAGAATGCAATTTAGTCAGAGGGCGTTGGCATTTAAAGGGTTCTTTTACATTTGCTAGAAATTTTGAAGATATTAATTATATAGATGTTTTTATTTTGGAATCTCATTGTATAGCTGAAAACTGAGACGTGGGAGTTCTAAGTAATACCACAAACTCAGTAACTCATATCCCCCCTCTTCCTCACGCTCCACCGCCCCTATGAGCCGGTGTATATAGGCTCGATGGGTGACCAGCATGTGTGGTGTCGGTGACCGCAGCTACCCGGGGCAGATCAGCGGCCAGATGCATCCTCCTCGGTCCAGGCGGTGTCAAGGATTTACCATGCGCCAGCCTGAGGTATCCTGCAGACGTCCCGAAGCTTCGAGTCAGACCCAAAGGCTCAGCCATTACTCTCAGCTGACAACAACACGGCCATTATCCAGATAAACGGGCGTTTATTCAAATATGAAATAGCATCTACTTTATACTCAAGAAGAAAGCCTCAGAGATTGCATGTTCTTCCCCAGCTTGCATTACAAATCACGGTGCTGGCGGGGCTTTGCCCGGTGCGATTGTTACTTTAGCTTCATGACTACTGGCGTCTGGTTGGATCAAAGTAAAGAAATCAAATCAAACGGAGAGCGCAGACAGTGCGATGCGTCCATGTGTGAACTGTGCGTGAAGGTAACAATTATCACTGAAACGAGCTGTGCAAACGGCGTTCTAGAAGACTTTTCTGTGCTCCCCAAACTCGTAATGCTTCGGCGTGTTGGGACCGTATCCATCATACACAATGCACGCGCGTCCTCCCTTCTGATCTTGATGAGCTTTCCAGCAGATGAATGCCTGCACTCCTAAAAGACTCCGTGCACAGAAACAGGACACTGTGAATAGATTGCCTGATTGTCGAATGATTTTTTTGGAGTACATGGTCATCATTCAAACGTTTATCTATGAAGATGGTCATTTGATTAATAGTTCACTTTCTTCCAACGTTAAGATCGTGGATGGTAACACTTTTTCTGTTTATGGATATTGATTTTGTATAAGGGCCAATTATCGCTTTTATTTAGAAACCAACGCACCCACGACTTTTATTTATTTTACAAGTTTGAATATCTTATATATTCCTTTGTGGAATGTGCTAAAAATCAGTTTTAGCATTTAGCTGCTCAGAAATAGAAAGAGAAACGTTGCCTTGCGTTAGGAGTACCTATAGCATCCTATTGCAAGACTAACCCTGGGCCACTCGACACAATATGCGCGTACGATAAATTTACTCGTTTCATCCTTATAAGGATAAATGTGGCATGTTATTCGTTTAGACCTATTGTCCATTGGCTGACTTGTGACTTGTGTCAAGTAAAGACAGTCTGCACGGTCGATTGTCCCAATATGACCAAACACCCTCTCAATTCTATGCTATACGCTCTCATAATTTGATCATAGCGACCGCTGGAGACATTTGAAAAGGGGGAGACACGGGTATTTGAATATCAACTCTAGCCAAAGGACAGAAAGAGGAGTGGAGACATTCAGGGAAAGTTGACATAAGATAAGACATTTTATAGCCTTACCTAGTTTACATCTACACTATACACTGCAGTGCAAGTCTTAAATCTATTAACCTTGTTCCAACCAGCGATCCCACGAGAGGAGTGAAGTAAATTCACATGTAAATTTTCTCCTGAGACCCATTTAAGAGAATTAATTTTATAACTCTTATTATTCATTTCTTCCTAGTGTTTCTTAATACAAAACTTGAACAGAAATCTAAATTCCTGTGCCTTGCAGTGCACCTGCTAAACGTAAAGGTTCTACGTAAGTCACTCGGCTGTTAGACAGTTGTATTCGTATTGCACACTTTACAAACATTACCAACTGCATACACAGTGAGTGACTCGGTTCACGGCTTTGGTTATAAAATTTCATCTCTACGCGACTTTGAAAAACCGCTAGAACTTCATGGAATGAAGGTTTATAGTTCTTTGGCGCATCCAAGCATTCATTTCGAGTTGTTACCCGAGCAATTAGCGTGCAGAAATGTAATTATACTTGCTCTACAGAATGGTATACAAAATGCGGCATTGTTTTACTTAAAAACGCACTAAATGGACGTGAATTCATCTCACCGTCAAAGAAATAAAGTGATTAGCTTATAGTTGTACATGCCCTTTACTGTTTAAGGTGTCCAGTCACTTGACATGAGGTCTTCTCGTCAGATCGTCGTGCATATAATTAGCAGTGTTATGTCCTCATACACTTGACCTAAAGAACCAAGGCGACGAACGTTACAAAAAGCTTACAAATTAAAATAATAATTAACTCGAGTTTAAGAAAAGAAGTTGATATAAAAAGTAATTTCATTTCGGCGCCGATTCGTTCAGGCGGCTTTGGAGCCGACAGACTTGTTACGTTCAATTAATATTGGCAATGTTTGACTGACCTTACGTGTCGGAATGAATGTGCCTCTAACACAATTGACACGCCGATGGAAACGGACCAGGATTCTGAATAAAGTCCATCGGGCGATGTGGACGCATGGTGATTGTATTCAGACGCCAGGCGAAATCTGACGCGGAGACTTCAATGCGCGGTCCAGTGCGATGATGAATACACAGCTGTGTTCTCTGTACAATCCTAAATTCGTAGCAGATTTTCAACGGTTATCGACAATATCATCACAAGATATTTTTGATATCCATATGAATAATGTTTTGACACACGTTTTTTTTTCACTGATCATTTTCTATGATCTAAACTTTGAATTTAAAAATAGATAACAATTTTTTTGTACGCTTTATCTTGCACACCAGTTCAATGTTACTGAAGCATCGATCAAAGACGCGAGCTCAAGACCATCAGTATTAATTAACGTTGTACAGAATCAAGGTGGCTGACAGAATGCGATGCAGTTTCCTGACAATAAAGAGCTTGTCATGCCATCATTTTGGTCTTCCGAATCGCGACCTCCGAAAAGAATCGCAAGACGGCCAGGGCCACGTGTACTCTTGCTCTCCGTTTCTGACACTGCAGTTTCGGACAAATGTAATTAGTGACTAACCAGGACGATGCTTGTATCGCTTTGTGGAAGGAGCGAATTATGGGGTTTCTTAAGTTATGGCAATAAAATAGCAATAATGAATTATAGGTTATAGATTATTTTTAGAAATACTTATGTCTATTCCTGTTTTTATGTCACGATGGTTGTTATGTTATCAATTTGAGTCCGTGGCATTTTTCTCTCGTTTACTTTTACAAATATTTCTCGTCTCAAAATCCCACTGTGTCTCATAATGTGTCAGTCTGACATTGACATCCTAGAGTAATGGTGTGTGATGTACCTGATCAACTTTACCTTGGATGTATTAAGGGAGGAACTTCATTCCATACACTCCATACACGAAAAGATTTGTTTATCAGGAACACCTTCGGCCTGTGCCAGCCATGGTGCTTATCAAGGATTCATATTTAGCGATCTGAAAATAAGTACGTGATTCGTGATCCATACTAATTGGTTGATTCAGAATTCAGATATGAATTTCCAAATATTTCGGATAGTATAACATATTTGGTATAAATAATCGAGACAGGATAGCCATTAACACTTTGCAGACTTGTTAAAAATTAAACGAGGGTTTACTTGTGCAATTATGAACTTTTTAAACGTAAACGTAATACACTTACGTGCTCTAATTACTTTTTACTGGTTAAAAAAATGAACATGCTAAACGACGTGTATTTTCATTATTGATTATACTATTATTATCCTTACGGAGCTTCTTTCTTGATTTATAACTTTTTAGCAGGCGTAGATATTTATAATTTTTTTGCCATGGCGTGGATATTTATAACTGTTTTGTCTTTTAAAATTAAAATATGATAGCGTCAATTTTAAACCGTTTATAGCCAATTTTTACGCCAGATGGACGACATGCTTTTTAGAGCAACACATTTTTCCAAATGTTTCTGAAATCATTTAAAATATTATATAGACGGGTTTCAAGCCATATTTTTCTCTGGCATTTAGAAAGTGAATCGACCGCCGAACAATGTCAAGTTTACCATTACCACTCTCGCGTTTTCATGTTCATATAATATTAAACAAATCAACCAGGGTTGACTTTGAACTTGTCGCAACCAATAGTTCCAAATCACATTTATTTCCCAGATAAATGCCGTAATGACACATCTAGACTGCTGTCTTGAAAACAGACGGAATAAGCACGCAAGCTGCGGCAGAAAACCGGTATCCGCACATACTAAGAAGGTTTCCTTGATTGAAAAACGTATACAGCCCGTCTATAGGTATATACCGAACCGGAAGAATACCAAGCTAATCAATAAATACCTAGCAGCCACATACTGACACGCCGACTGGTAAATATTTTCTCATCTCGTGTCAGCCACTTTTCATTTCGTTTGACCTTACATGATTTGATTTTCTTTTCAGTTGCTGTTAAATGTTAATGTTAACTTGTAAACAACAATTCCACGTTTTATTTCTGCTAGTACCTTCTCACGAATATATTATAAATTTACTTTTGTCGGCTTGTTAATTCATTATTTTCATCTCTCCGGCATTCACAGCATTCCGTACTCTCCGATACTATAATATAACATGCAAAGAGTACATGGACTCATGTTACAAAATATGAAAATTAAAAGATAAATATGGTGGTATTGTGAAATTGCTGTAAGGTAACCCTAAATTATTGAGGTAATCGTATTCAAAACTATATATGTTTTGTTTGAAAGGCGTGTAGGAGATTTAAAACAGTCTCTACAGCATTTTATGTGAATGTCCACAAATCGGAACTCATACACTACATATAATTACAATGCTACGACGACCTTTTCGAAAACTTTGTGTTGCATAGCTATTGTTGTCTCACGAGTACGCCACGGTAATTATTAGAGACGTTTACTAAATTGTCGCCCTCTGACTCTGCCAAAGAGTTCTGTTTCGGCAAGGATTATTGTTCCATTGTCTCCGTATATGACGCGGCTGGGAGTTGATTCGCAAGAGCATCCGTCAAATCTGTAACTTTTTAGCTGTTTTTATTTATTTATTTTTTATCTATTTGACTTATTTCAAAGCTCGCAAGGTAAATAGTATTTTATTTTATGAAATATAACTTGATGTACGAGCGTGTATGAATACAATGAAATGCAAATAAATACAATACAATACAATACAATAAGAGTATTGTGCCGAAAGTGATAATTACCCAGTACGTTATAGCGGAGTGCCGGTAAATCACAACACCATTGTTTCTCATGGGCTTGGGTTACCAATAATTTATGCACTGATTTCAAAATTAATATTGTGATCGCGCTAGTTTTTTTTGCAACGAGGGCGGTGCATTGCATGACACATTTGCATGTTCGTGCTCCGTGTTTCGCAGAGGAAATCACTCAAATATATTGCCAAGTTATTTATTATTTGTCTATGAAGTATATTGTCTTTTTTTGTATCAGTTTTAGGTTAGCCGTGTGAAATAGATCGTATCGCGTATTTATCACATACAAACGTAAGAATTTTTCCTATTGGGAGACAAGGTGGGCACCCAATGGTTCATGGACTGAAACAGAATGGTCAGAAGATTTCTATGCCCTCCCCCCCCCCATCCACCCCGGATCACTAATGAATCCTTAGTGAGCTTGTCTTTTTTGTTTAGTATGGACAAATATTGAAAAATAGAATGTGTGAGAGTACTTTAATGTTTTAATATTTGCAAATACCAATTTACTTTTGTGTGACGTAAGTACCAATTGCGTTTCTTTGGCAAACACAAGTCTAAGAATGGTAGGTAAATTACCTTTTGCTAGGCCAAGGTGGAGTGTGTTATTGTATGCTACCATTGTTTACCAGTAACGGTCGCAATTCGTTGTGATATCACGGACTGTTTTTATTGTTAATTGTTTTTGAATTTCTTTTCTCTTTTGACCAATGATTGAACAAGATTTCCGAAGATTTCTCAACGTCCCACATTTATCTTTTGTCCTTTACTTTCAAATTAATTCGTCTGTAAGGAAGGGATATTTTTTCTGTTGGTTGCACTGACGTCAATCTGCTGAAATACCAATTAAAATCTAATTGAAGCTTATAAAATATAATCCTTTGGTGAAATTTTTGAGTTAAGTCTTTACAGTTTGAAGGATCCAAACGAGACAATACTCACGTACAACTATATAGCGGCGCGATGCTTCGAAAAGGATACTTTAGAACTTGTGGAATTAAATACGTGTTTTCACGAAAATTACCGGGACATCTTTAGCATCTAAGTACGGCCAACCGGTCAATACGAAGACAGCCAAAATATCGCAATCTTATTCGTAATAATCGTGAAAAGATGTTTAAAGTGTAGCGACTTACAAGTACTATATACCATCTCGCACGATTGAATCGCATCCCGTTGTGTAGGCCAACTGGCGTACACAGTAAATCGCATTTACACCGGCGATCGACTAAAATAGTTTCACACCTGATTACATCTAATGTTGGCCATCATTTTGATAATTGAGGAAATTATTAACAAATCATCGCCTGTCCATTTCACCTGAGAAGAGTTAGGTACTCTTTTGGAGTTAAGAAGTGCAGACTCTTCTTGGGGCAAGCAAAAGATTCGATGCGAGATTTGTTTTCACTGGAAATAGCCATCCCAACCGGGGTGACTTAAAAATGCCAGATCACCGATTTATAAGCCTTCCAATACATATTGTTTCTCACTTTATGTTGTTATTACCTTTTTTCGCTGTACGCTATCCATACAATCCAATGACCTTTTGGCTGCAAAGCCACAGTAATTGACTTAGGTGATAATCATTGTCCAATTTCAAACAGGATGCAAATCAATCTCTGGCATTAGGAATTAGAATTGCCATGCAGTTTGTTTGCGTAGAGGTCGCACAAGATCACGTATCACTGTAAAGATTCACCCGCTGCTTCTCGAGAATCAGGATATGAAAAGTTTAGGCGAATCCTCGCATGCGATGATTGCATGTCTATTTAAATCACTTGCAGTTTGCGAATTGCAAGCTTCAACAATGGGTCAACACGTGTCAAGTGCAAGTGGTCATTTCTCCCACGAACCCACCTTCCGCCATCGAGCAGTGAAGTAAGTACACAATGCCTTGCGCTGGCTTCACCCGCATACGTGCAATCAGTGGCTATCTCATTCGCGTGAACCCAGTGTCTCCGCCTCCCTAGACCTGAACGCCAGCATGATATCTTACCTCTTTCATCGCACCTGAAACGCGGAACACCACTCTATGAGGGAAATCGCAAAGTTTCAATTCAAATTCGAGTTTTTTTTTGTAGAGTATAATGTGAAAACAATGGTAGAGAAAGGTCATCGGCTCGTGGAATATTTTAATTTGGATTGTTAGTCATGTTTGTGCGATGTTTTTCGTTGATGAATGAATGCTGAGAAAATGGTTGTTTATATGCTAGCAATAATTTGACACGTATGTAGGTGTGTACATGCCTATCCATCATGTTTACGGCGGGATGTTAGTGGAATGGAAGATTCTGATTCGACTCAGCTATAAATGAGACGCCACTACGCTGCAAATTATTGAAGGCTTGTCTGATAAAACTGTTCCTGGCATCTCACTTCGGAATCGGCTGCATTGCCGCCCTCGATCGGATAATTAAGTAGACATTGTCACTTGCAGCGGTTAATGAGGCTGGCCTGGCGCTAAAAGATCACGTTAAGATATTGGCTTATTACTTCACCGTTAGTGCTGGCTACATACTCGGAGCGTTAATACCTGGTGGAGTATTCATGAGCTTTTCAATCAATAAAAAATGCCATCAACTAGGTTCTAGCAAGCCGAACGGTACCAGGAGTCAGTAACCTAACCGGGGAACTCTCCCTTTTATGATGATATGATATAAAAACCCGTTGATAATAGCTCGAATATTATGATATTATGAACTTCGGGTCGTACGTGATGATCAGGTTTTTCATACCACTTTATGACCAATTATTTTCAATTGCATTCGATTTTATGAATAGTCAAAGATGACCATAATATTGCCGGAGGGATGTCGCGGATTTTTTTTTGTTGCGTTATGGTTGCATCGCATGGCACCGGCACAAGGAAGCTGAGACGAGGAGAGTGACAACTTAGTGCTAGCGGGCAAAGCTGAAGGCACGTATGCCAATTAGACCCTACCAGAGCACGTGATTTTCACGGAGCGACGATCCACAGAATTGGGATGACATTGTCTGCAACGAATATCGACATTGTTGACTTGTAACATGACTTGCGCTCCGATTCATTGTTCGCATTGATTGTTATTGATGAGGAGTAAAAAGGGCATGAAATTATCCTTGCAGTCGAGTGGAGGCTGGTGTTGATTTCTTCCTCATAACAGTACATGCACAATTAATGGTTTTTCGACTAAATTGGCGTCCCTCCATTGACGGCCATCAGCTCCAGCGACACGAGAGAGGGAAGTGCAGTGTTGGCGGCCCCGATCATTACGGACTACAAGACCATAGTAATTGGGATACGAGTGGACAATGTATTAGACCGGGGCCGTTGGGCCAACTGCACGTATACACGAAAACCTCGATGTCTGTAAATAAAACCGAATGCGAAAAAAGAGCGGAGCGCAAAGTCCTGTCGGTATTTTCGATTTCTAGGAAAGTGTTAGGGTACCAACCGAATACGATAAACTCTCCGAAGGCAATCGTAAATAAATATTTGCTGAAAAACAATCTGCGTGCTGATCTTGTTTCATGAAATAAACATGAGCGTGGAGTCTGCAGCGGACGCTGCGGACCGGCTTACAAGCGATACGTCGCAGATGATAACATACATAACTTACCATGCGATCGCATTCGCAATGAATTTCGGCATGGGTACAAAAAAGTAGAACCGTTTTTCGGCGATCGTAAAAAGCGAAAGAAATTCTCGAAACGATTTGGCATGATACCTACACATCCTGCGATTGGTTCGATCTGAGATGATGCTGTGGCGTGCATATCTGCAGAGGAATTACAGCTGGCAACTCCCACAATTTGCCGGTGGACTTGGAGGGCGATGAGGATGGAGAGGACTGGCGCTGGCTGTCGGTGACCGATGCGACGCGTCCACGCGGCAAACTGGTCCTCTGCATCAGCATCATCAGCGTCTGCGGCAGCATCCTCTTCCGCAATCACGCGTCTAGCTATTATAGTGAGAGAGCCTCGACGGCGAGCCATCGCCTTTGCTCAATTACGCTGCAATGCAGCTACACTCCGCTGCTGCAGCTACCGATCTGACCACTTAAACTGTCGCCATGACCAGATAACAAATCAACCAACGAGAAATAAATGCTGGAGATTATAATTAAATAACCACGCGTTATGTGGAATACCAGGTAATCTGTAAAAAAGTTTTTATCGACGATTCAAAAAACTATGTTTCAAATTGTAGTTTGAAAGCCAAGTAACATTGCTGATTTTCCCCAACTTTACTACGAATACATGCAGACTCGAAGAGAAAAATGCATCCAAACCCACTTTTTAACACAGCGTTGCTATAAAACTACGTGAATAACGAAATTTTGTTGTATTCTCAATTTGTTTTTCTTTTGACCGTTCTTCGGGCAGTTTTCTTCTGGGCGTCAGGGTTAAATAAACATCGTGATTTTATGCATAGCATGTCCAGCATTTCTTCGTGCAAGCGTGCAACTTCACACGTGACCTTAAACGGTTTCTCATCTTTTGCAAGAAATCTGCGCCGCCGGCTGCGATTCGGCGTGCCAGGAAGATTTGGCGGCGAACGCTGAGCGCTAGTTGACCACATGCGTTGGTCCAGTCGGTTCGGCCGCTGCATCTCGAGATGCTGTGCCATCGCGGCTGCCAGGGGATTATTGAAAGTGATGTTTCTAGCACAGCAGACCGGTTTGCTGGGAGGAATCAGTGTCAGATGACGTTCACGGACAGGCAAGCCACTGGATCGTTTGATGCAGCAGCGATCCGGGAATAAAAGAGAATCTCATCATTCATCTAGTTCGAAATGGTTTCATAAAATGTGCTGAATAAATACACGAGATCTTATTTGCAATTGCAATTGCTAATTCAAATGCTAAGGATTTTTTTTGTGTGCAATACAAAACATTTGAAGGGGGATATATATAACGAGATCTAAAATTAAACATCTTGGAAGTTATTGGCTATCTCATTAGTATATTTATGCCTTGCCGGTTACAACATTTAACAGCACTGCAAAAACTCACATTCCCAACTATTTTAATAAGCAATTGGCATTGGGATCAGGTATAGGCAATGTATTTTAATTGAATACAAGATTCCAAGTGCAAGCATTATATATACCTGGCCTATAATATCGCGCATGTTCTATAAAAAGCAATTTACACACACAATTAGCTTTGACACCTAACATCAGCAATCAGAAAAATCTTCGGCACTTCGAATCCAAGCAGGGACAGAATTTTCAAAAAATAAAAATGCAAGAATATATTTTCCACGCTTGGTTAATCGGAATGACTCTGTAGAATGTTACAATAATACGCAATATTATAATACACTCTATACGTATATCAATTACACATGGGTAGTGTTTTATGTAGTGCTACAGTCCACTGCCATGATACAATGTAAATTTTCGATGCATGGTTGAATGGTTGGATGGTTGGATGGTTGGATGGTGGATGGTGAATGTGAGACATGCAGTAGACACAATCTCCCTTGATTAGCCAAAGCTACTTGAGTCTGCAGATGATCCACGTTAGCTTGATGCGGTACGTTCAGCAACCCCCCAAGTACTGTCAAGTCATCGTGCAACAGTTGTAAGATGGTTAATTACTGTCGTAAGTACAATTACAATATAAACTTGAAGCTACCTCCGAGTAAAACCGAACTGTGGTACAGTCTATTGGAATGCAGATATTGGTGGACGGAGTCCTCGACTGTTCGAGCATTTCTTGACCACGTCTTTCATGATTTTACAGCACACGAACTTTCTTTCATATATTGGATATTATTATCAGATTGTGTGATACCAAATTGATTGTTAAGAATTACTCTGCCGCATTTTAACAACAACAAAAAAATGGTTTCTCTCGTCCAAGTCTTTCTCAAAATTACTATTAATCCATGCACTGCCAAGTTCGTGACAATGCGATATATTCGCCACTTTCATATGTGTTTCCTATAATTTAACGTGCTGAATGCAGCAGAACGAGAAAAATCACGTACAATCGATAAAACTTGCACTTTCAACGAACAGCAATAATTCTTTAAGTATATGCACCCAGTCACTCGATGGCTGTGTACGATACTCGAGCCAAGCGTTCTAATGCGTGGTCCGTGATCTTCCGACGTCTTGCTTGGCAATCTCTCCGTGTTCCTGCAGCCTCCGCTGTATGCTCCTCGCCAGTCTCCACCGGATGCAAAAAGACTTTGGTTGCTTTGTGATTAGGCCTATTGTCACGGCCAATTGCTCGACTGATCGGTGATAATGGACGGAAATCAACAAGGCATAACATTGGAAGACTTTTATTGTAACTATTTTGCTGGTGTCTACACAGTACAAAGTTGTACAAACCTAACGCCTTCATCAAATTTACATCACTTTATGATATTATATTGTGTTGTAAAATGAGTAAGCAGAATGGAAAATTTGGTAGTAAATTTTAGTATAGAAACATACAATACTAACTCAACTCAGCCATCCGTGCTATAGAAGTCGGAAGGTACCTGGTACTGCTGTTATTCATACAAATTTTGGATTCTTATATTATTTTCGCCACACAGAATGAAATAATGTTCACTTTCGATGAAATCTTCTTTGGTTATGGTTATACTGAAAGGGTTAGTGCAGGCTTGAAAATGACCGTCAGATTGGAGAATTGTGGCACCTGGTTATAGGTAAAGCTCAGTCGCAACTGAATCTTTCTGCCAAATAACACAAAAGTCAAACGTCAATAATAAACACAAAACTTAGTAGTCATCCTCCATACAAATTGCCACTCCTAAATCTATGGACAGAAAATCTGCAAATTTAATAAAAATCAAAGTTTCAATTATAAAGTATGACTCAATAGATTTATAACGACGTTAGCTGCATTTATTTAATATAACCATATACCTACCGCATGCATTTTTTCCTATAGATAAAGCGTTATAACACTCGAACATATTTACATATACTTGACACAATACATCTGAAATGGCTGAACGTTCTTGTCATTGTTAACAGATTTACGTATGCAATAGTGTGAGAGTCATCTCTCCGGCAAATCGAACAGACTTCTTGCTAAAACCACCCACATCAGGCATGCATCACTTTCGGTCTTTCTTGTAACATGTGGCGGAACAATGACATTGCTATGCAAGCATTACAATGTCCATTGCATACTAATCTGCAGGCTGCAAGCGGCCACAGCCGCTCAGACGCGTGGGCTCTCTTTATATTATATGCGTGCTATTTGATATCTATCTTCTCCCACTAAATGCCATTTGCATGTGACGACAATGTAATTAATCAATATGCCAATATGCATCTACACGTGGTAGCTTTTCATCAGAATTGCGCTACAGTTAATTGCAACTGAACGGCAGAAAAAATTGCATTGCTTGAGCAAAATCAGTGCCATGTTAATGAAGGACCACTCTCTCGTGTTTGCACAGGTTAGGTAGGTAACAGCAACTGACATTTCTTATACCTATGCGTTTCATAGCAGAGCTTATAATGTACAGACCACCCATACCAATCATCAATCTTGGCTAAATGCTAATAAAGTTAATGCCAAAGAAGTTCTAGGGTTATATAAAATGAACCTCTGGTGCATTTTATTCGATCGAATCAAGCTGGTTATTATTTAAGCAATATTATACGCACACTTTGTAATTGCTCTTGAGGTAACGGTACTGCCTGACAGTTTGGGACACGACGCGAAATATTATTGCGTGACGAGCCGGAGTGTATGATGCATATACTTATACATGCTCCCCCGGTGATGCAGTTGAACATGAAGATAGTTATTTTAAACGTTCAAATCGAGTTTACCGTGTGAACGCACTTAGGTTTATTCTTGGCTTCTATATTTTTTTTGGAACCTTTTTCAAAATGCGATAATCAACATGATATTGACTGGGTGTAATTTTACCTGTTGAATAAGCAGCGATTACCACTGAATAACGCGTTGTTACACGCAGGTTAACGTACTTTACAGTTTAACAATAGCATTCCACATATTCTAATTTGATTTAAATTAATGGAGACAATTAGAAACACTTATAAACAAAAATTAAATTAGATGGTTAAAGCTCGTCCATATTTTGGTCACACGAACATGGTGGTACAGTTAGATCTTGGAAGCATACACTCGCGTAGGTACTAATATTGCAATCGTGTGAGATCAGCGAATTTTCGTACATTGTTCTTCTAACGATATTTAGAAACGTGTGTAGGTACCACCTTCTTCTTTGGTACACCTTATACTTTCGCTTCCCTAGTCGCTAGTTAGTTGTTTGTTCGATTGTTCGGTGTGTGGTCATGGTCTTCGGTCGGTCTGTGTGGGCTAAGACTGACACGTTACGGTGTGTATTACACGACTCACATCTCTTCATCTCTTCATCTCATCATGTCGCATTGTGGTTCGGTCGACCATCAACTGCAAAGCGTTTCGAGGAAGATAATTTTGGTTCGTATGTTTGGCTACTTGCATCTAATACCGCTCTATAAGAGCATGAGTGTCAATTGTGTGGTTTCCATTTCTTGATGTGTTAAAAGGTTAAACCCCGCAGAGCTCTCGTTGCAATACAGTACTGCAATGTACTTGTAAACGATTCAATCGAGTCGTTCATTGCAGGAAATATCGTATAAATATTAAATAGTAACTAATACCTCTATCCGATATCAATCTAGAAGAGCGATCAAAGGTGCCGATCGTTAGGCACATCTCACCTTAGGGCTGCAGACCGCCTGATTTCTCATTCCGCGCCAACAAGTTTATAGTAAACCCATCGTGATTGATGACTTCCATAGTGCAATTGTTTATCGCCGGATTAGCTTACAAAGTCACGATTTGGTTCAGGATTTTAGTCTCATCGACTTGCGCACGCTCACGGAGCAGGATGAGACAGCTGCAGAATGCACCGCTGCAAACAGACGCTTGTTTTTATTTATGATCAAATTTTCGGTGTTTTGTTGCACAAAATTTCTGTGCACAAGTTACGTATTGACTGTTGAAGAAATTGCAAGTCAAAATCACGATACTCATTGGTCCATTGCGGCGGATTCATTCGAGTTTGCAGCGGTCGCAAGGAGTCGTGAACATCTCACGTATGCGCTGAAGCAGAGCATTGCATATTATTATTTAGAAGTTTGTTGTCCACGCCACTTTTCTGAGAGATCACTGACGAAAGGAAGCGGGCGCTCGTGACAAAGTCAAGGATCTGCCGGCGAAAGAAGAGGAATTCCGCTGTCTGACCGTCGTCGTCTTCGTCGTTGTCGTCGTCTTCGTTGTCGTCGTCGACTTCGGCGGACGCGGTGCAGTTGGAAGAATAAGACCGCGTGACTGGATGTCAATGCACGATTTCTTATGAAGATCTTATCGCTCGCTATCCGCAGACAAATTACAACCATCAGCTATCATCACATGTCCAAGCTCATACACCACAGATCGCGGTACACCAGAGAGTGAGAGCGGGGAATGGTGAGAGAAACATGGATGTTGCAAATGACAATGATCGGTTCGTAGTAATGTTTTGAATGCGTGAAACTGGTGTGTCTCGCTGTCGTCGACTGGTCGATGGACTGTGTAGGTGGACGGATCGGGGCGAAGGCGAAGGCGATGGCGAAGACAAAGCAACGCGCTCCTCCTTGGCTCCGTGGAGGTCTGCCGCGCGGAAATATATTATCATCTTCATTAAATGTGACTGTGAGCGAATCACGCATCGAGCCACCTCCAGAGACGCACGACGTACAAACGATGGCAATTTCTGTCATTATTTTTTGAATTTTTAAATTTTCTAAGACGTCTCATTTTCGTAATAGCAGAATCGAGATAGCACTAAAGGAACTATAATAGAATTAACGTAATAGTTTCTTTCTCGGTAAAATTATAGGTTGTTGCACGAAAATGACAACATTGATTTAAATATTTGAATATCGTTCCTTGAATTATCATTTAAATTGGTTCGTGATCTCTGATCAGTGAGAATCGTCGCATGGTAAGTATACGTAAGATTTCGTCGAGGATAAGATGCTGCGATGCCATGGAATAACCTTGATTGGTTTCCCATTAATCAGATCATAGACCCCTGTAGAATCTTAAGGGTCATAGGCGAAAGTGTGCATGTTATCGTGACCGACTAATAATGGGACATGTACACTGGCCTGCACTATTCTCTGCTGAGGCGATGCGATGCGATGGTTCAAGCGCTGATGGTCTGAAAGAACGAGATGAGATGAGATCTGTATGGTTCGCCAGGCTGGAGATTCTCCGTCACGATTGCTCTCGGCGAACGAGCAAGGGCATCGACGACGACCGCACAATGGTCCAGTACAGGCGACGACTGGGGTACATCGGGTACATTGTCGGTCGTGATGACCTCACCGACGGGGGATCATCGTGCAACGCGACAAGAAATGTCCATTGTTGTTATTGATCTTGAAAAGTGTAGGAATTAAATTGAAATTACACGACGCAAACGTTATTTTCACCGAGACAGATATGGATGTGGTTTGGATGTCTGGCCTTTTGGAAATTGCAGGTGCATCTGTCGATACCACACGCCGAATTCGTTATTTGGATGCAGAAATGTATGGAATGATCTGCATGTGCCTCACGAGCGTTACATCTACATATACAGCCCGTTCCGCGACTTGGCCATAATCGTCCAGGAGACTTCAATGCGCTAAACCAAGTGCCTACTATACTAGGGCGCGCTTGCGGGGCATCTGTTGTAATGTATTTGACGTGCTGCCATTTCGATTCAAATATCATTGCACAAAATATCAATCAAGTCACTTGATTATCTTGAACTAATTTTAAAACGAAGCTGTTATGATCTAATCGTAAGAGTTCTTTAGCACACGGAAATAAACCAGTGATAGCAGCCAGATGCAAAATATCATTTTATTGAGCTGCCAGTTTGAAGCTGTAGGCCGTACTTTAGAATTGGCATGTCAGTTTGTGGGCGTTTTGCGTTGGGCTCCGCGACATGTATACTTGTTACGATCTTATCGGATGACAATGCTCTCTGCAGACATTGCTGGCTGGTTGCTGGCTCTCTTGGTGAGCCACCAGCCACCAGCCACAGTCGTACGCCGGTCTTGCAAGCAACCAGTGACCACAATTCTTATTCCTACGTAGCTCAGAACCACTCGATTGAGATAATATTTTCGCAATATGCTGCAGTTTTCACTTTTTACGCACTCGATAGATTTGCAATCGCATGCTAAAAAAGAGATGACTGTCGCGAGGAAGATAAAAGTCTGGTTGCAACTGCAATACCGCATTGATACGAATCAGGAAAATGTTATAAGCTCCTTGGTGTAAGAAAATAAATCAATAATATGGAGAGCAAAGTAAGCTGAACAAGTTGGTGTGTTTGTTTCTCGGTGATAAGGAATCTCTTGTCAAACTAAATAAGGTATTCGCGGTTTAATCTGTGGTGACAATCGCAAAAATGCATGAGTGCAGCAGCAATTGCAATTGGCTAGGTATACGTGTCATTTATTGTTATTTAGGTGCCTATTATAAACGTGTGGACATAAGGTGTCGGACAAGTTATGATGAAGTGTGCGTTATATTGTGGATCCTCAGTGAGTTCGTTCAGAACAAAATGCGACCTTTGTTTCCCTCTCGCCGAGACGTGAGAATTGGTGCTCGGGAAATGTACCGTGAGGAATAATTAATTTGGAACAAAAGCTAAATTAATATTAGGCAAGATTTCAACTAAAATTACCTACTCTGGTATGTTTCTCACGTGCATATATACGCGCTGAATTAAAATGCGGTATTGTACACAATTTACTGCAACCAAACGAAAATGCAATTCTTGCAATTAAGTCGACGCAGCTTAGACAATGAGATTATGAAAACTTTCTCTGAATTGATTTTTTCACATCATAGATTTATAAAAGATGTCGTTTAACTTTGAGCAATTCTTCGTACTTTTGTACATGGAATGGAATTTACTGAAAAAAAAACTTGCCACGTTTGGACCTGCCGTCCAAGCGTACTTGCATTTAAAAGAACCAATTTCCTTCCCATGATGGCAAATCGAGGAGAGAATGAAAGCGACGTCCAGTACACTCGGCTGCAATGCTAGAAACCAGTGAACAGCGATTACTCATTAGCATGCACGGTGCATAAATCTCTGTGCTCTGGGACACCGGCTATACGGACGCACTATAAACACGCGCGTTCACTCTGTCCATCTTCAGAATGGGTGACTCCGACTCGATGTAACTGATTATGTTGTAACATAAGACGATGCGAAGGGGGTGTGCCAATTGCAGCCAGCCATCCAGCCAGACATGTCAGTCTACCTGCATCTCAAGATTACACAAGCGCCGGCGAGATAACATCTTGACAAAATGCTTCCATTGTTAATTTAGCACCCTACCTACACACATTCCATTGCTGGATTGAGTAGAGTGATGTGCAAATAATATGTGCACTTATCTACCGCACACTTCAATGCGCCTCCGTCGTTACATTGTCCGATCATTCCAATTCATTTCCTTAAACGGTTCTTGATATTTTTGGTAATAACTCACTTAGAAATTGTTTTGAATAACTTATAATATTTTGATTTAAGGCAGGCATACAAATCTACTAAGCGTTGCATGCTTAATAAGTCATGGAATTACTTATAACCAAGAACACGCCTGGCTACAGCACGTTAGTCATTTTGACAAAGTAGCCCACATTCTTGAGCACTATTTCTGTGTTTTATGTATGTCTTCATATGACGTGTCAAAGGCGCATGAATCTGTCGTAACCATGAGCCATACACGTGCTAGAATTAGAGACACAGGCTATATAAACTCACGGCATGTTTTCTTTCTCCCCCTGCAGGTAAGATGACGGTGGCGCCCATGATCGGATGACAAGCCTCTCTGCCAGTGGTGAAGACGCCGTCTTCTCGCGCTCATGGAGGTGCTCAGACTCTGCTGGCATCTGGCCTTCCTCTTGCCTGCCCTCGGCATCCTCGTCGAATCGGGGCGCCCTGGCAACGCCACCGGCGACACACCGAAGAGGCTGCTCCTGCCCGGAAAGAGACTCATCCGGACTCTGGGACAACAACCACGCACTCAACCTCGCCTCGAGCTCAGCACCGAGTTCTTCCTGGTGCCCGAACGCAGCGCGCCGGCGCCGACCGTGAAGGCTGGTGTAGTGCTGGTAACCAGAGGCCCGTGTCCTCCGGGTTCACGCGGCGACTTCCCGGGATGCGAGCCGAAGCCGAGCTACGTGGCGCCGCCGCGAAACTGGACGAGCTTGCAGAGCAAACACAGACTGGGGCTGCTGCGCAAAGAACCCTGGGTGATTCCCTTGCTGGTGTTCGCAGCGTTGACCATGTTCTTGATCGCCGGCTTCGAAGTGTTCGTGTTGTGTAAAGCCGTGAGGACGACGCCCAGCCGACGCCACCTGTTCCTGGGACAAATGCTCTTGCTCGGCTTGTTCCTCTGCGCGGCGCTCGCCGCGACGCTCGCCGCGACGCCGACGGCGGTCACGTGCGCGACCGTGCGTCTCGGCACCGGCGTCGCGTACGCAATCGTGTTCGCCGCGTTGTTAGTCAAGTGCGTGTTCTTGATCAGCCTCAACGGGGGTGTCTATCTGCCGGCGCCCTACCAAGGGCTGCTGCTTCTCTTCGCCGTCCTCATACAAGTGGCCATCGGCACGCAGTGGCTCGTCAACGCGCCGCCGAAAGTAATCATGGTGCACGTGGAAAACGCGGTGCTTTCACATCACCACCGGTTGGTCGTCACCGCCGAAGATCTCCTAGAGGATATGGTCACGTCGCTTCCGCTCTGCAACACGCCGTATCAAGACGTACTGTTCTCGCTGCTGTACGTCATGTGTCTCATCGTGTTCGTCGCCATCCTAGCGATCAAGTCGCGGGGCATCCGTGACAACTACAGAGAAGCTACGTTCATCGGGCTCTCGGTTGGCTGTACCATCCCCATTTGGCTCGTGTGGGTGCTGTGCGGGCTGGTCGTTCCAGACCGACACCGCGATGCCTGTTTGGCGTATGGCCTCGTGACGACGTCGTCGGTCGTCTTCCTCGTCATGTTCATGCCCAAAGGGCGGCAACTGGCGGCGATGGGCAAGGAAGGCGTCTACATAGAAGACAGGGAGGATAGGTTCAGCTCACTCAGTCGAGCAGGATCGGGATATTCGCCGTCTTTCTTCCACTTCAAACCGAATAAGTATGGAATGGTCCCGGGGGGAGGAGGGCCACCCATCACAATAAGCGCGGCACAGCATAAACACCAACAGTCAACAGTCACTACATTGGCCGGTACGTATCTCTGCCTACTTCATCGCCTAACGAGCTCGCATCTCAACCATCGATACTACAGATAGATATCAATTAAAATAGTGAAGGAAACCAATTATTTATTTTATAGCACCCAGCATTGGTGAGGGCGTGCAGGATGTATATATATGGGCAGAAATAGTTCTAGCTGCAGTATAACGAAGTAATTAATAGCAGGGTGCACGAGTTCAATCTTTCCACGCGGGTCGAAACACTCTGGCGTTGTGAACTTTATGAGAGAAATTACTCATCAACTCTGTCCGATCGATGCATATATATATACCGAAGCATGCGGTCGTCTGAACACTATTTGTGTTACTATATGCTAATTGCGAGCAGCTTTATTGAACAGACGGGAGATAACTCCCGTATAGAAGCCGAAACAAAACGCTTGCAGATGGTAATTAACATTGCTCATTCAGCACTATTGTAATATGCAAAACACTGGCAACATGCAAGTAGTTCGAACTCGTCTCCTCACTGCTAGCTCGCGGATTGTTTGCAATGCGGTGTGCAAATTGATGGCTGGAGCGGGGCCGGACTGGTCAATTTACCGCGAACTAAGATTACTCCAGCTCATCCATAAGTCGCAATGCTATGCCGATGGTTCACGGAATCGCCACAGTTTTTTCTTTGTTTCTCTCCAGTCGTGTGCACACTGCATTATGAGACTTACATTTCCAGTGTTTATGCCTCGCAATCGCAAACCGCAGGTATCCAAGTCTGCCGAGTGCAGAGTGACTGCAATAATAATTTCTTGCGATAAAACTAGTTATTCCACTCACGTTATAATGACTCGGTTTCGGAGACTAAGGAATTCGCGATGATCTGCTCTGCTTGCAGTTAATTACAAACTTATTATATAGTTTAATGAATTCACTTTATACTTAATTTCAATAATTATACGAGCAGAAGCTAAAAATGGTAATGGTTTTTCGTCAGGAAAAAGTGAATTCAATCTGTTAGTCCATCCCCTCCCGTTTATCCTTGTCTGGATTTTAACTTGCAAATCATCGGTGATAAATGTCTCGTTATATGAAGTGCGGATAGAGCTTGTGTGCAATGGACTTGATTACGTTTTAATGATGATTGTCCTCGTAGCAAGTACGGCTCTATTTAGAAGATCACTTAACGTTTACAAAAATTATTAGTGAAACACACTAATTGAAAGTCGCATCACGCGACTGCAACAATTTGACGCGGTTCGTTTAAAAACCATAATTACACTCCTTATGGTGCTGGAATACACCAGCTACACCTTTGTTATTTTTTGCCAACAAACCCGATTCGTGTGGGTCAACTATTTCCGTTTTGGTCGACTAGAAGAAGACGACAGAAGGTTGCGTAGAAGAGAAACGTTTTTAGCAAAGCAAATATTTTCTTCTTGGCATGGTATATGTAACTTTTCAAATACACAGTTTTGAATTAATTAGATCGATATGCAATATACACTCGCGCGTAATTTATTAATGCATGCTGTATTTAATCTCGTGCTCTATTACATTAGTAAACAAGCAGGAAACGAGCATTTGTAGTATAAGATGATGTACGATGCGTCAATGACAGGTAAATCACAGTGATTTCTTTGATCTCTCGGTGTTGCCATGGCAGCGAGGCATGAGCTAATAATAGCATAGCGCCGAGCGTGGAGGGCCAGCGCCTCGTGGTGCTCTCTGAGATCCGGATCCGGGGTTCACGAACACGCATTCATCTCACCGCCACCGGAACGCTTCCTTCCTGTGCAGTGTGCACCGTTTATCTCACTCTCGATTGATATTCGCAAGTGTTCAATGTAAACAAACACACTTAGTGCATTAATTTAACAACCAAACAAGTAGACTTTATGAGATCATCTAATGTGGTTATAATAGCCCGAAGGTCTTAAGCGGGCAGTGAAATTGGAAAGGTGTCAGTAAAAATCCATCCGTTTACGCATTGAACCAATTGAACTAGAAATTTTCCTCGTGTTGAAACTTTTATAGGTGCATATAGCAGTGCTTTTATATCTGATACTGAAACATGAAATGATATTGGCAACTTCATTCCCTGCAAGTCTGAATTTGTGCATCCTGTATGTATTTTTTTAATAGCAATAACGCAACATTATAAGGAAGCATCTACGTGAGGGCATGCCACTTATTGTTAGGAGTTATGGGTGCTAGAAAGATAACATAATTGGTGCATAATAATTGTGGTTTCACAGCAACAACTGGTATTAGTATATCCAGTAGCATTATTTATTTATAAATAATATAATATAATCTCAACACGTGGTGGTTTTGTTCCTGCATTTACCGCATAATGCTGGTCCTTGGTTGCATGAGAGAATGCACCACATCACCACAAACCACCACCACCACCATCACCACCACCACCACCACCACCACCACCACCACCAACCACACATCACAACATTCCCTTGCACGGCAAATATTTCTTTGTTTCAGATCGAGTTGCACTTGTGGCACCACCACCAAGCTACACACGAATGTATCACTACTATCCATATTGTTATTACCCTCGATACCAAGGTTGGTAGTTGTGGATTACCTCCAAAACACGAATACTTTTTTCAGTTTTTCTGCACAATATTTTGGTATAAGCACTGTAAACTTGTAAATGACACCGCTGGTTGTGTATATAATTTACAGTTAGAAATAATAGTATTTTTGATTTATTTTGTATGTGGCGCTAAAAATGGAGTAAAATTTAAATTGTTTATAACTACACGCCAGAGCAACAACAGAGTTAATAATAAAAAAATAATCTATAAAAATTACACGAAATTATTAAATGAAACAGCAAACTTTCAACCACTATACGACATCAAATAACGTTTGAACTGTAAACCAAACTGTAAGCATTGTGATTTTTCCATAGGAATCACATTTTCTCCAGCCAACAATTAACGAACACAGTATCATACGATCCATGGATTGCTTTTATAACTGCATCTTTTAATGCTGGTTGTGTTTCGCTTTATTACCACCTAGCTTGAAGGCTTTGATATGGAATGTGCTTGTGACATGGTGACGCAGTGAATGAATGCACGTTGCTCTAGATTAGTATTAGGAAATCATCTTGGCATGTGGTTTACAGACATTCATAAGCAAAATGTCATTTAAAAATGAATGTACCCCAATACTATTGGTATTGAAGGGTAAAAGACCATCCCCTTTTCTCATACAAAGACCCTGGATGACCCCAGAAGCCCAGTTATGATCGGTTATATAGGCTGATTAAAATAATTAAATGCAATTGGGGAATGAGCAACACCAGATTGGAGTGCTTGCATGCATCATCCAACAGGAATAGATATAAACAATATCTGATCTGAGATATCATCAGCCTGATGACTTTACAAATTACCACTTATTTTACCATCAATTCTAACTGATCGTGTGTGGTTTTTTCTGTGTTTAGGTGGCGTCTACTTAAAACCCGACGACGGTAATGTCTACACGACGCTGGAGCCCACCCTCTCCGCCAACCCCAATGTTTTCTTCCAGAGGGGAGTGCATCCCGGGATGATGTACTGACGAAAACTCGCAATGTGCCACTCTCGAACAACCAATTGCCGAACATTGTTGCTGCGTTCTGGCGCTTTGAGAACTATTTGTTTTTGTAAAGGGTTAATATTAAATTAAATTTATATACAAGCCATGGAAGGTCATTTGTTTTACTTCGCCCTGAATGTTGTTTGAAGATGTTTTATTTTAATAGTAGCGAATTTTTTATTATATTTGTTGTACCCATGCATGAAGTTCTCAAAATGAGAAATGTATGTAAACAAGAGACATGAAAAGCATGCAAGAGTCAAGTAGTATTGAAGTAAATTGATACTTGACTAGAGTATTGACCTTATAAACCGAAAAATTCAAATAAAGAATATTAACGGTAGAACTTTGAAGATAATTTGAGAATAGAGACGTAGAAGTGAGTCAAATGACGGTATTGTATATGTATTTGAAATTTTAGATAAAGTTAACATGTTTTTGATTAGAGACGTTGTCAAAACAACGCAGTCGTTAGCGAGGCTGAGTTGCTAGGGTACGACAGTAGGCGGTCAGCGCTCTTTGAAAATCTCCTAATAGACCTGCTATAACCACAGTCCAACTCGAAACGTATCAGTGAGTGCATGTATCAGTGAGTGTAACTAGTTAATGGCAGTTAACGAAGGGATTTTGCATGCTTGTTCTTAGTTTTATGTATACGTGAGAAGATAATTGTCTGCAAATCTATTATTCGCTGTCTATATTATGCTGGCGGAGAATCTCTGGTCGCAATATGGAATTTTTAGTTACTAGCATTCTTCTTTAATGTTATTTCCATCTTGGGTTATGGATCATAAAATTATTTTATTATTTGTACAGCATACATCAAACCACGTTTGAGGCTTTCCTCCTAGTAAAGTGATCAGAACTATATACAATGCCATTATGTTTGCGTTTGCGATGGAATTCAACTATTCCTACCCTCGTATAACTATAGTGAATGCGTGCCACAGTCGAAAACAGCCTAATTTAACCGAATGTGCGCATTAAAGGTAAGTTGAAACTTGATGTACTACAAAGAAGTAATAGACGTTTATAATTAGACACGAAATTTTCAACCTAAAACGTATAAACTTGACCCTTCACCTGGACCGTCCATGTAAAGAGATTCCTAAATATAGCTGTATGAAGTTGTCGGCACCTGCTGGCTGGGATTTGGTTCAAAAACTGGGTTACTTTTTGTCCATAACTTACAATAGAGTACCCTTTATCCATTACAGGGTTAACAAGAGAGATTGATCAAATGGATTGCGACTCAAACTTTTATACCATCTGCGAATGTGTTTTTACCTTTTTATTATATTCCAAATGGACCATAATATTGAATCTCAATGAAATTTTATTGAATTTCAATTAAAAAAAAAATCAATTACCATACTATGCGAAAGTGCCCATTACAGGCTCAGAAAGAGGTTAACAAATGTATTTTCGTAAGAAACGCATTGGCATCAAAATTTGTATAGTTCTGGACGGAGTTTTTTGTGTTCTGGCTATTCAAAGTCATAACTGGTAGTGAAAATGTAATCCAATTAAAGAACCATTGCAATAAAAAATGTAATATGTCTGGATTCTGGAATGTAGTTTTGAGTTCCAACTAATAACCTATAAAATAATATTGATTGTCTAATAAAAAAAGCATATTTGCCGTCATTATAACAATTTTGTCTAGAAGCAAGCCAAGCAACTAGCGAAGCTATTTAAAAAACTACCCACGAGGGTATGTAATATACCTACCCTCGTTGGAAGTGTAGGTTAATAAGGGACTCATGAAAACCAGCAAAGTGCGAACAATAGCTGTCTGCCAGCGATCAAACGTGTTTTACAAAATAATGGCCCTTTCTTTTCTTGGGGGGCATATTGAAGAGATTTCCGTACGATTCGAGATATTTGATTTGAATTAACAAATACACCGAGAGAAATCCTAACTCGGCACCTCCACTATGTTCGCAATTGCCGCGAACCAATAATTATCTGATATTTAGACCTATTCCACTCATGAAGATTGAAAGAAAATGACGAATATAGGTAGAGGTTTTCCTGTGAAATAAAAGTGATCAAATATGCCAAGAAGCAAGATTATTGTATTTCATTCAAAAATAAATCGAAAAATATAACAAAATATAACATCTGAAAACAAAATATGGTAACATTACACGGAAAATAGCATCTGATAAAATTGGTGACATGCCTACTATCGTAGGGTTGATTGAGAACAAGTGGAACATGTTTCATTGTTCTGAACTGGCAAAGAACACAGAATTTACTAGAGTGGAAATTACATTCGATTTTAGATGAAGTGAATATCTTTTTCAATTGAGTCATTGAGATATCCCCTAGAAGGGGCTGGGGGGTGCAAGGAGCCAGTGAATCTATAGCTTGCAATCGAAAGGTGCCCCCACAATAGCCACAAACTCACAGTACTACAAGGTTGAAGAGGGGATAAATTATTCATTAGATTCTTGGAAAGCTTACAATTATTTAAACTTTCTTAAGCAATAATAAAATTTGTTTCAATAATTTGTGGGACAATATGGCCTTGCAGTTGCATACACACGATATAGATTTGGATTGATCCCGTACAATTCAAAGATTATATTACATCTGAAAAGACTGATTTAAACTTGATAACTTGGGCACTTTTCTACCCTTGTTACTCTGATAATGCTGCACAGCTACTGCCCCTACTCTATCTTCCTTCATTAAACAGATAGTTTCTCCTGAAATGTGTAAGTACTAATTAGAACAGAAAACAATCAACAAATGAAAAAGCATTGTGTAAAATTATAAAATGCTTTAGATAACACAAAATTGAATAGTATTTGTATTACCTTAATGTTGAAAAAAATATATTTATAAAATATCACCGTCACTTAAATTGCAAAATATTGTAAAATTGCAAGACTGCTATTATAACTTGGATCCCCCAAAATACCATGCCAATAGTTCTGAATGCAAGACCAAATCTTAGATATATTAAATAAAATACAAACTTCACCATGGATTGTCGGCAATTTGCAAATACTGTTGCTTAAACAAAAATAATTATTAGTACCACAGCCACTGCCTACGAGTAGGAATTAAATTAATGGAGAATTCAATGTAAATCGAAAAATTCCTATTAAGGTTTTAATCCGGTTGGGTTTTTTTTAAATTTTTGACAGAGATCCTGTTAAAGCAAATATAAAAAATAGAATGTGAAACTTTGGATTTTTAACAATTCAAAAAAAGGGCCGTCATAATTAAATTTTTTAAATAATAATAATAAAACCCTTATAACAAATCTTTCATTCAAGTCAAAAAAGTATTTTCTTTAACTATGAAAACCGAGTTTTTGTAAATTTCCTATTTTACCATTAATCTACCGTCAGTGAATTTACACCGGAACGAGTTAGCGTTGATTGCAATATGGCCACTTCATTTACTTGTCTACTTTGACTCATACCCTTTGGTTTTGATTTTATTGCAAATTCACTAGTTTTCACTGGAAGCGTCAATCTACTATCAATCAATACTTACATCCCTAAGTCGTTTCCATCGTAAGATGATGTCGAGCTGAGGATCTACGGCCTACGAGCAGTCATTATCTAGATTAACACCATCTAGGCCAAACGGCTTTGTTCTAGCCGGAATAGTCATTAAATTAAGATGCCTTAATTCAAGTTGGGCTGGATTTAATGATAAAAATAAAAATAGCCCACCGGGAAAACTGAAAAAATTCCAATAAAGCAGTAACGGAAGAAAGCAATCGACTCAAATGACTTAGTTCCACCGGAACAAAGCTTCGTGCAAGACAGTCCAACATTCCGGTTTTCATTTATATACCTAGACGGTGTTAACCCAGATGGTGCTATTCATTCGTGGTGGTCGTCGTCCCCTCCCACGAGCCACGTCGACTAGGTAAACGATTCGGCGTACTGCGTGACGTGGCCGTTGTCCCTCCGACGCACGTGGAACGAGTCGCTCATGCCGAGCACGCTGGCCGAGCCCTGGCTGAAGTAAATGAGCCGGTAGGAGCCGGGCGCGCGGAGCGCCGTGTCCGGGAACGTGATGCGCTTGTTGCCGCCGCCGGCGTTTTGATTCAGGCGCGCGTACACGTAGCACTGGTAGTCGTCCAGGCTTGAAAACTTTTCCTGGAAGCATAAAAGTTGCATATGAGAAACTTTATATCTTCCTTACGGTATACACACAAGTATTTGCATCTAGTTTCGAACAGATACTAAGTTTGTGGGTTGTGACTTGTGTATGTTTTTTACAAATGGTTTGAATTATTATCCTCTATGCTAGCAATGCATGGCACAAAAGAGATTCTGCATTGTGCATCATCTTTGCTGATTCAGAAATTTTATTAAACTAAGACAATATTCAGCAACACTACTTAACTACACAAGAAATAAGAATAGCTATTGGAAGCTGGTAGCTTTGATTAACACTCTCAATTTAACTAACCACAGATTTAAATAGCACATGATTTAAAAAATTGATCTTCGGTTAAAATTATAACCAAGACAGAATTTGCAAAAATCAAACACTCTACTTTAACTGGACTTCTACTCTGGTAATCTAACTAGTTTCTGATAAGTTTGTGACCTTTAAATATGTTCAAATATGTTCAACAGCAGCACAGAGTAAACAAAACAGCACTGATTAATGTAACAGCAGAATTCCTTTGCTGCAATCACATTGAAAACTTTGGGTACATTTTACGGCAATACCAGGTGACCTAAGAATATTGAATGCAATAATAAGAACATACTCTAAAAATGCCTATCCAGTCCCATGGCAAAGGAGTGACGTCTCCCGACTGTGAATACGTCGCAGAATTCTCTTCATCTATGTGCCACATCTCTACAGGGTTGAAGGAAACGGTCCGCTCGTGGTAATCGCTAAAAACCTAGAAAAGAAAACGAATATCAATATTAATAATAATATTAACTTTGAAAATGAGTTGAAATGATTGTACAGTGTACATTGGCAATAATAGTATTTATTACCAACTAAAAATCATCCAAAGCAAATGCCATAACTTATAGTTATGACAATGTTATGACCTTATAATTCTTATCAAGACACCAGATATTATATATATTATATATTATATTATATATAGATCATTATGACTTTATAAACCAACAAATTTAATTGGTACGTCTTATCATAATCTTAGTGACAATATTAATGGGACAAAAATAAAAAAGTCTAACTTTTATGATGAAAGATGCTGTCACAGGTTTGTGATCACTCTGAACATAATCATCCATGCTCTGATAAGACTTCTGAATCGCTTGAAGTGTGACGTTCTCGTAAACATTGGCGTTCACTTTGTGAAGGATTCGATCGGTCCAGGCAGGCCTCCGTCTAGAAGAGAGCACGATTTCTGTTAGGGAAACATGTTCGGAGTATAGGAAAAATAAGAGAGTGAGATAGCACAGTGCCATGCAGCCACGACACATCAGTATCGAATTAGGATCTAACCAGGGCTTTCTGAATTATTTAATTCTTGCAATTCTTGCAATAGTAGGACAAATTCATGCTTTCAAGAAATTTAGAAATTTATACAAGTACATAATCTGACTCCTAAAATATGCTTTACTAAAACCCAACCCTTATTCAAACTCTCTAGAAAGGTAAGAATAAGAATATTTCTTACTTGAGATCGTAGTTGCAAGTATGGAATAGAAACTTGTAAGTAGGTGGAAAAGTCGGCGTTTGTTCGACCAATTCGCTAAATGCCTCCCCTGCTTCCATTGCTTGCTTCAGTTGGTCTTTTTCCAACAGTCGCTTAAGTTGCTTCTTCTTTATAAGGCCATCAATCTCTTCCGCTGAGAAGCCATTCTCAGTTACCAATCGAAAATTCATGTCGCCAATCCAGAACACGTAGCTGGAAACAGACATGATTCAATAAGCAAAGTCCTAAAATGGATATCATATTATGGTAACATTGAAGGGACCTTCCTAAATGAGCATTTTTTTGCATGGCCATTGTTATAACTTATTATTATCATGTTTTGGTTCAACAAGCAAACTGACACAAACTTGTTATAATGATAAAGTTAAATAGGAGTAAATTAACTTTGTGTTTTGTTTGAAATAATGAATTCAATTTCACTTACTCATGGTAGAGAATGTTTTTTGTCTGTTTTGCTTCAAACTGCTGACTGGTAATGATAGTATTGTAGTCAGTGATGCGTTCTTGTAGCAATTGATCGTGAGGTGTCAAATGGCTGTTAACGAAGCAAACGGAACATCCGTAAATACTCAGTCGTATGCTGACAGCCCCCTTGTTGCCCTAAGGAAAAAAACAAATGTGAAAAACTTCTGATTGAGCTGACAGTCCTAGAATATAAAATCATAATAAATGCAACTCATCTTATCCTTGAAAAATCAGACATGGATGCTATTTCTTTTACCTCGTGGGTTAATTACAGAAAATACCGTTATGGAAGAATTTTTTTTCTTACCCACATGCCGCCAAATCCAGTTTTAGTGTATTGCGTTTCGATATCTCGGAGATGTAGAAGATGCTTTCTTAGACAGTATAAACTGAGAACCAAGCCTTGAAGCCGTATTGTCTTGACTTTTACATAGTCTCTTGGTGCTAAAACCTCTCTGGAAAAGATATTTCAACCCATCATTTCCAGTTCCAATTTTTAATTGAGTTTAATTATTTCTTAAAGTATTTTTTTTACAATGACCTAGATGAGAGACTTAATTGACATCTAGATAAATACCTATATGCATTTGTCCATGGGTCTGACCAAAGGGCATCCATCACTATATTTTGTGGTTGTGACCGTACTTCTTGAAGGCTGAAGAACAAAACGACTCGGTTATTACATTCAGCAGAATAAACGTTGCTTTCAATTTTATTTGTGGTTGATCTAATACCCAATGACGTAGAAATCTGCCAGGCGTTCCGGAGCTGTCGAATCCCCAAAACCGAGCATTTTGTTTAGATCTTCTTCGGGTGGTCTTGTAGCTACATTCCATGTCACCATATAGAGTCTGCATAACAAAAAGTATGTTCAGGGTTAAATTAATAATACTGTTACCACTTAGAAACCTACGTATATCAATCTATTTACATGTCACATGGCAATTAATGAAGTAAATAAAACAAGTCTTACTAACCTCAAATTGTCCATTTTGACAATGTCTGTAACAGAAGATCAGTGAAATCCTCCGACGAATTTACGTGCCTGTAGGATGATATGATTAAGTCATAAAACTCGTATCAGTTATTTTATCACCTGCGTGTGCGACCAACAGCATCTACGATCTGATAGCAAGATCGAAACATAATCACTTTCACTTGTCATTGTGCAACAGCTGCTTACAGCTTGGTGTGTACGAGAGTGTACTGTGTGTGTGTGTGCTCTCTGACGTCTGACGCACATGTCTGTGATCAGCCAATCATTTATCAGCTCAGAAAGCGCCAATTTCAACATTTTCACACTTTAAAATTAGATTTGAAGTAAAATTTGACGTGAAAATCATTCCAACTAATTATAAATATGGCTTTACCAATAAAGAAACGAGGCGATCTGTATTTGTTTTACAACTATAAGAAGTCAATCAAGCATTTATTTGCTTGAATAAAAGGAAATTTTACAAAATCTATCCTTTTAGCTAAATGACAGATTCAACTGTTAATGTACTGATTTATTTATTTTTTCAAAACTGATACGATCATGCTTGGCTATCCACTTACCAAGTGATCTTTGCATGTGCAGAATCGTTCCTAAAACTCATCCAAGTAAAACAACCATATTTTCAGTTTCATCCTTTACACTCCAATGTATTATTTCGTTTGAAAAACATCACTGTCAAATTGGCAATACGCGGACGTAATCCAAGTAATCATTTTACCATACTACACAACGCATAATCATACAGTTTGAACACAACACGACATAGTTTCTAAAAATGAAGAAATTCTTCTTTTTCGTGCCAATCAGACCTCAGAAACAGAGGAGGTATATTTGAGACACGAACACATGCATTGCAATTCTAACCACTGCACTACTGTGGGTTCGAATGCGCTATGGTATTTATATTCAACTAAACGTCGATAAAATCAATTCTATAAATGAACCGGCGACAGTGGGAGTTGGTCGCGCTGTCAACATGATCCATTCGGAAAGCATGCCACACAAAAACATGCATTACGCAGCACTCCACTCCAGTGCAATCAATACATCAAGCACTCAAAACATGATACCTAGCAAAATCATCGCTAACAAGAACACAAATTCAAATAATTTAAATAAAAAATCTAAACTAGATATTAAGAAATGACTAGACTTGCTAGACTTGAATAGTCATCGACATAGGAGATTGAATCCACAGTTAATCTATTCGTTTTAAATATTATTTTTTGAATAAGCCTTAATTGTACATTATGAACTACAATAAATAAAAGATTGACTACACGATATCATGATTAGGTCCCGATCAAGCAAAATCTTTCAAATTAAACTCTCAACGAACGCATGTGCGATGATGTGTTGATGAACGCAAAGAAACCTAATCTTGATTCTTGAATAGAGAGTGACCTATATATCGTAACTTGGATTGGGTGATAGCTAACATAAATGATTATGAACAAGAAGTGGCCATACATGGTTACCCATCTCGCAAAACGAACAAAATCGTTGATAAAGATCGCACATCTTGTAAGATGTAACCATATCATGTCATGATCGATATCGAGACCTATCGAGATTGATTGCATTTTCAGCATGCATGCAATTGCTTGCTATCGTGAACTTGGACGCTGCATACCAATACGCATGTCCCGAAGTACAATCACGGTTCGACATCTTCCTTCTTGAACATGTACACCATTTCTTGACCGTTGATCGAATCGTACTGCGGTTCGTTGCTGGTACGTCGCGGTCTCCTCTGCGGACAGCAAGCAGCAAAGAACTCTTGGAGGCGAGGGAACAGTTCTGTCCTGCAGAGACCCCGGACTCGTTCGTCCATGACAAACACAACGAAGATGAAGATGCCCTGCAGGGTGTTGCAAATGTCGGTGATGTACCAGATGAACGGGGGACCACCAGCGGCCCAGGAGATTATCTCCATTACCCAGTTGATGCCCATGATGAAGAAGAGAGTGAGACACAACTGGAACCTGGTGGCATAACATTATTGCACGAGATTAATATGATTACTCATATTAGCTAATTTATCCACAATTTTCAAAATATGTTTCTTGAGAGTCAATTTCATCAAACATTCTTCAAATTCTTGCGATTAGGTCATGCATGAATATCGTAATCAGAAATAGATAAGCGTTTCCTACGTCTGTCATTTACACTGATAAAGTAATCAATAGTCTCTGCGACTTTTGCTCGGTAGCAAATCGACGTGGAAAATAGCACGTGTGTGACGTTACACTTACGTTTGCGTGGGTGTACGCTTCGTCCGTTCATCATCCTGCTTGTGATGCTCTAGAATCAGTTTGATCGCTGTCATGATGAACAGGATCACGTTGATGATGATCAGAACACCGACAGGCCCGTAGAAGTACGGGAAAGCCTCTCTTTCGGCTAAAAACAAAGAAATTATTCGTTAAAGAAAACTATTACTTAGATACCTACACAATGGTATACTATCCAAAATGCGATAGGATGTTATCGCTTGCCAATTGATATTTCGGCAGAATTTTAGCGTTTCCTCGATTGCGCACATGTACGTCATTCAGGTCAACGAGACACGCACCGTTTAATACGCTGCGTTTAATGCACCGAATACACAAATCGTTAAAATTAATTGTCTATTAACTTACTGTTAAACCAACAGGTTTTCTCGCCTATGCCGGGCTTGAGGTACGACGAAGGAATGGTCGGTGTGAAATTCATCACCATGGTCACAATGATCAACACGATTGTGAAACTCCACGCGTAGATCGAATAGAAAATGAAGAAGCTACGCTCCTGTGATTTCTCCATTGTGTAGCCCAAGTCGCCGTGCACGCTGAGGAAATTAGGAAAATTAATTTTGGGACTTTGAGGGCAGATTTCGAATCGGGCACAGGAAGGAAACTGGGTGTTTATAGGACATTCAGAGGCCATGCGCGGGTTTTGTAAATAGTCGGTGCATCATCTCTCAATAGCTTCCTCCTCCACCTTCACCAATACATCTAAGCAAACAAGGAAAACATTTTTATTTTTGATGGACGGATCTAAAGGAAATTGGCTGAGAAGTTTATCCAAATCTAATCTTCAGTTTGGAAAGTAGAAAAAAATTACGAGCATCCACATTCGAAATGGCGGGCTTTTACATGAATAATTAAACGTAAATAATTTTGTCTGTATTTTGCTCGGAATAGTAAAATTTTAAATGTGAGTGTTGGGAAATCATTTAATACACCTCTGCCCTTTTGAGTTGATCTTAGTAGAAGCCGAGGCCTCTTAAGTGTCGGGATTCACCTATGAGATCGATGAATACATTAACTAGTCGTGATTATTGCTCATCGAGTTGGTTGTGTTGGCGATAAGCGCCTTGACCCTTTCGCCGCCGGTCAAGTTTGGATTGTCATTAAAGCGTGTTGTGCGCACGAAGGTCAATTATAAACTCACAAGACATTCCTCCAAGTGTCAAAACACAAGACGTTCAGCCAGAAGAAGCACGCGATGAACGAGAATTGGATGGCGAAAGCTGGAACAACGAGAAATGACAATAATATGTGGAACACGCAGTGGAATTTCTATTTCCAACGAAAAAATATTGGAAAGCGTAGTTTCTGTTTCATTAACTCGTTTTCATATTGAAGTATAAAGGTTGAGCAAATGGGTAAATTGGTAAATAACACCACAAATATATCGTCAGGTATGGATTGATAGTGAAGAAAACGAATTTAGAAAACAAATGGGCAGGAAACTTGACAAAATATTAGTTATCCAGCAAAATGTGAATTCTGAGACTAAATTGAACATAGTTCTAAATGCACGAGTGCCACATGAAATACTGCAGTGCAAAGATGTATTTTTCTTTAGCCATGGCGCCTCATATACACCTCGGTCCTCGATACAAGTGCAGCGTCAAAGTTTGCACACAATCTATAGTCCCTTCCAGTGATTACGATAAACGGTGAACTTACCCACTCCAACGCATACATTGGTGTCAAACCCTTGGCCGCCCAGCTGTACCACGGCTAGGAAGATGTACGCCATCATCAGGCAGAGCACATAGCAAGACAGCGACTTGCCATGTAGGTTGCGCAATTCAGGTATCATGTTGTACACAATGAACGTTGCCAGTAAAAATGGTACAGAGATCAGAAGACCTGAAGCGTCAAACCGTGCTTAAATTAGAAATTTACAGTCATTTTCGTTTTTGTCCCTTTTGAGTACGTAATTGATAAGCGTGCGAATGCGAGCGAAATTCAAGCGAAACAGTGAGCTGATAACGTGCCAAATGTGCGGATATCAAATTGGAATGGCTGCAGAAAAAGTGATACCTAAATTAGTTTATGAAATATTCACAATTTTTATCGTTGCATTATAAAAATTGATAAATATTTGTGTGTTTTCATTGGATTAAGAGAAATAATTTAATTTATTTATGGTGTTTGGAATAAAGGCACGGTGGTTTCATTATCAAAGCATGGACGCTATTGCTTCACAATTCACGAATTTTACGACCAAAGGATGTGTTGTGTTTTTCAGGAATATTATAGCTATCGTGTGGCTTACCTCATAGATAGGCCTTGAAATGAGCCCTGCTATCAGACACCAATTTTTGGGGGGTATTAAAATTATTCAGGTCGAATGGATAAATTATACTTATACTGCCCGCGCTGTTTGGTGATAGCGCCCGTCGAAATAATAGTTTGGGCGGCTATTTCTTAGATTGTAAAACATATACACTATCGTGTAGTGTAAATATTAGTTTGCTCACGTTTTACTTTCAGAAAATATTGTAAGAAATAGGGCCTCGATAACGGAAAAAGGTTGGGAAGATAATTACTTGTTTGATGATGAAACATTATTTTATGTCGTATAGTCTCTTTCAGCAATTGTATTTTTCTGGCCTTGCAGTAGAAAACGAGGCTTAATATTTGAAGATCTCTACTCCCTACTTGTTGCAGTACACAATTCGTAGTGTAAGACAATGTCCAGCTTCGAATGGACACACCATAAGATAATTTTTTAAATTTTGATAGTTGATCGTGTGCACGTGGGTCACTCGGTGTCATTTGCAGTGCCAATAAATTCAAACAATCAGAAATCAACACACAAAGCTAACTATCCAGAGCTGTGTTCAAGCAATTCAAGCGTGGCATTTTCCAATTTTCTTACTTACCAATTGGGTACACCATAAAATGAAACGAAGACTCAACAATGCCGCTAGAGTCGGGCAGACAAACCAGTGGTAGCATCACTTCTTCCCCCGAAATATTAAACACTTCCATGCAATACTGGTCAGATGCCAGCATTGTATGCTGGGGTTTGGTCGCCGGAAGCCATATGGAGCCGTTGACCAGGAGGTGGAACTCATCTACGCTCTCCACGGATGGCTCCAGACGGTACCTGGAGACAAAGATTTCAAATTTAACACTTTGCAGAGACAAATTTCCACTACCTGATAGGAACATGAAAGATGTAGTATAAGATGCCACATTGATAGCAGCAATAATGTCATGCCATGTAATTATTAGCAACACATAGCACAGCAGTAATGCATGTGTTTGGTGGTTTTAGATAGGGGTGAAATATTCAAAACTAAAACATGCCCGTGGTCATACTTGATATGAGCTTACCCGTCAAGATAATAGCAAATAGCAAATAGCAAATAGCAAATAGCAAACACACAAAATGCTCTCCAATTTTTCGTGTAATTTCATAAAATGCATTCGAAAAATCAATGTCATTGTGATTTTTTCCCTCTATTTGTCCAAAACAGACTTTGTATACATTTTTAATTCCCCGAAAAATGCGCCAATCCGTCCCTAAAAGGCCAAGGGTCCACGAAGATGCATGATGCCGCTCGCTAATTCACTATTATTATTCAAGGTCATACACTAATATCCGGGTCTTGGGTCTAGTTATTTGATTCCCTAGCGGTAGAACGGCTAGGCAGCCGCTGAGCCGTAATTTTGATTTATTTATCATCATTATTTGAACATTCGTTTAAAATGTCTTTTGGTGTACTTAGTTTATTTATTTAAAACTCGTTTCTAGGCTCCCGTGCTGGATCCAAAATTTTAGCTGGAGTTTTAAAAAATATAGTAAGGTCATGGTTTATTAGGATTTAAAAAATTATTAGGTATCTGGTGTGTGGTTTCTATTTTGTGTGTTAGAAACACACTGGTTGAGGTTGTCAAGCATCAAAAGTAGAGAGAGTAATTTGCTGCAGTGCAAGGGTGGTAGTTTAGACCTTGTCGTGGAAATTTTTATGTGTAATTTGTTGGAAGCTATCTATTCTTATTGATATTTGATAGATATAATAGGACCTACAGTGATAAAGTTATTAATATAATCACACAGCGTCTATATACACCTATTATTCGTAAGAATAGCAAAGATAAAACGTTAAATAGAACAGGCGGGTTTCCATTGTGTGTGCGGAAAATCCGATGTAATCCGAATAAAATCCGAATAACGTGATTCTTTCGTCGAAAAATGCTTGGTCACCAATTCGCTTATTGTATATACCCATACGTTATTTATTTTTTGTAATTTCGTGGAACCCAATTAAATAGGTACAACCCAAGATAAGACCACCCTTGGCGCCTATCTGGCAAATTGCAATAGCAGTATCACTCGGTATCTATTTCTGATAAACAACAAGACACCGACGACATAGTCATGCGATTTTAAAGCCAATGCTATTGTATCTAAAAACTTCATACATCCGGAATCGGATTTTTTTTGTGTTTAAGAGCCAGCTAAAGGCAGCTTAAAAGCCGAAAATGCAGAGGTCCACGCCATTACTTTTCCTGCCCCTAAATTTGATCCCAATATTTTTGAAAAAAAATCAGTGTGTAGAGGAAGAGTACTCCGACCCGCCTAGTAAACTCAAATTGAGATCAGATGGAAAATAAAACAACCAGAGAAGAAAGAAAAGTGGTGTTTTCGCTTTAAAAAAACCCACAAAAAGTCCCAAATTCAAGATTTATTTGTGAACAAAGTAAACGTCCGATCGACACGAGCCTTTACATCGCGGGTCAGAAATTTTTTCAACCATCCACTGATTTTTTTTCATAAATGTAGGGAACATTTTAGGGGCAGAGAAAAGTAACCACGTGGACCTCTGCACTACCAAAATTTTCCGTGTGAGAAAGCTAATCTTTCACGGATTAGACCTGGTGAAAAATAACTTCCAGTTTTACTGCCTCACTATCAGCATGAGCGATACAAACACTCTTGGAGATTATGCTTGCACAACCCGACACATGGTTATATAAAAGTCAGTAAAAAGGTAAATCATAAAATTCCGTGTTTCATATGGTTTTTTCGATATGACTGGATTCGTCTCTGTTTGCAGATCTAAAGCAATGTTGAAATGAAAAAATCGGATGAAAATTATCGATTTTTTCGGTAATATTCATTCGTTTTTACGTGAGTAAGATTAGAGCGGCTTAAAACATGACGCACATACAAATTCTTTTCCTTGATTGAAATGCGCCACAGAATCATCAATAAGTGCACTAGAACTTTGATTCAAAGTATCATACAATCTGCTGACAAAGATGAACCCAACCGTGTCATTAAAATCACGAAAATCGAGAAAAAGCACATTTTTTTCATTTTGATTATTAATCTTGGTTATGCAAGAGTCGCAGATTTGTGCCAGCGTTTTTAATCCGTAGCTTCTTATGATTACTGCCACAGATTATTTTGATTTCCATTATCGTATCGGGTTACAACCTATGTAGACTCTTAACAAATGAATTTAAATTAATTATACATTACCAAATTATATATGTTAGAGCCAAACACCAATTTGGTTTGAGAGCCTGGTATGACACGTGTATGTAATGTCTTCAATTTATAGAGTGAATCATTATCGTATTTTTAGAAGATCTAATCTAAAATATATATAAATATAAATCTTAAACTCACCTGTTCCCTACACAGATGTTCTGCTCGATCAAGTTGTACTTGGCCATTTTATCGGTTTCATTTTCCGGCTTGGTGTCGTTGAATCCGTTGACGAGCAGCGTAAACTGAGGGATGAAGCGCACGAGACTGGGCCGGCACTTGTCACCCACCAGCGATTGCTTGTAGGGGCAGCATTTGACGACGCATGGCAGCGGGCTGTCGGTCGGACACTTTTCCTTCACCCCTTTCGTCGACGGCTTTCTTGTGGTGCTTGTCAAATTCGTGAACGTGGGCGAAAGGTCCTCGGCGCTGGTGACCGAGGTCTGTTCGTTGTCGCGTTCGGACGAGTCATTGTTACCCAGGATGGATTTACCAGTCTCAACAAGCGATTCCATCATCGGAGGTGCAAGTTTTATAAGCTCTTCTGTTAGAATTTGCATTTCAGTTACATTTGTCTTAGCGCTCTCACTGGTGCTAGTTTTCATTTCTGAATCAGAAGAATCATTCGAGACTAGTTTGGACTTGTTATTTTCCAATTCGGTACCACTCTTTGCAGACGAAATTCTTTCTTCGTCTTCGTTCAAGACCAACGATCTGCCCGTTGGAAGCGGTAGCTTTACATTTTCTTGGTTCAATATTTGCATTTCGGTTACTGGACCGCTCTCATCGATATCTTCACTTGACGTGTTTTGTGTTTCGATTGCGTCATCGGATGGCGCCAAGGGCTCGAGCTTCGTATTTTCTTGGGTTGGCTCTTTTTCCTCGGCTAATGTTGAACCACTCGGCTTCTCCGAGCTCGGTGCAATAAAATCTGCATCAGTTTCACTCGGCGGTGATAAATCTTCAGTCTGTTCTGATTCAGTTTGGTCTCCTTCGACCGAAGATTCCAATGAAAGTGAAATGGGTTTTACACTTGCATGGCTGGTCACTGCCTCTGTAGTCGTCCCAGGAGCCGGGTCGGGAGATGCGATGCCATCCACCTCTGGCGTTGCAACATCACTACTGGCCGTATTCGCTTCTTTTGCTCCTTCACTTTCAGTCGCCACCGACGTTTCCTCCGCACTGAATATGCTTGTGTTGTGAAATGCCTGCGTCGACGGCACGGTAGCTGAATCTTGAACCGCACTCGGATTCTTGTCTTCAGCGATCACGTTGTTGCCCACGCCAAGAACAACAAACAAGATAAACCACAGCGCCGTAGCCATTTCTCGCATCCTAACGTCCTGCTGCCTCCACCTTCAAACACCAACTATATTAATCTTCGAAACGCTATCAGCATTTTCTCTTATCAATCATATTTTTTTTTCTGATATTTAGTCACTCTTGTGACTGTGATGTAGCGCAGTTCTGCGTAAAGGTAATCACGGCTGGATACGACGGCGAATGCTGAGAAAGACTGCCGACGTGCGGCTGTCTTGCTAGACAGAGTCGGTGTGCTGGGCCGGTTGGGAATTCTCGAGGTGTTATACTTGACGGAGGCATTGTAAAGTGGCCAAGCGCTGACGTAGGGGGCCAAGAAGGTGAATGGGACTTTACACCTTGTCATTCTCGATTGGCGAGCAAGCCCGCGTTCAATTTACTATAGAGTCGCTATTTAGGTGGGAGTCGTAACGTTGTTGCATAATCAGCGAGGGGGGATATTCCAGGGAAAACCGCGTGCTGTATAGTTAAGTGGTGATGTTCATTAAAACCACTTCATGATCACTTTGTCGCATACAACTGGCAAACATTTATTTTTCATTTTTTATTATTTATTTGAATTGATTATTTGTGTTTGTCGCGCTGTGGTATTTGCGCGACTTCTGAGATTAGTTTTGTTTTGCACACCTAGCAGTGCCTAGCCCAAAAAGTCTACAAAAGAAGCCAACCGACCCATCCAAGGTTCGGCAAGACCATTATGACCGTCAAAATTGTAGTGGAAATTATATTCTGCACAATAGAAAGCGATGCTCTATGTATCCAATAGGCAGCGACAACATTTTCGAAACATGACAGCACATTTTTTCGAACACGTGTTATATTTGTTAAATTAAAAAAATTATTTTATTATAATTTATACACCATATTTCGATGATTTCTTCGGTAAATTCTACAACAATAGAGGACGTGTGTGCATATGTGAACGAAATTGACAAGTCTTCGCTTCAATGCGAGTGGGTGAAAAACACCCGCGATTGCTTTGCGAGTGGGGGTGCGAGAATCGATTACGCTTCGTTTATCTTCTGTGACATGACCGATTTCCCGAGTGGAAAACTCTTTGGGATGCTGATATTGGTAATCTTCATCGATCCCGATGACCTAGTTTATTTTACTGATAGGATATTAGGAAGATTGATTAGGAAAACACTTGTGTTGTGACATAATGTACATTAATGTTGTCCTTTTCGATATAGTGTGTTTGGCTCGGGATGCTGTTCATTGTACTTGCAACCATTGCAGATAAATTGTAAGTGAGCAATTCAAATACATTTAAATATTTATGTTTTCATATGCCAGTAAAAATTAGTATATAAATGATACTCTTCTCATATATTCCCAGTTTTTGCCCAGCCCTAACTGTCGTGGCGAAATTATTCCATCTCTCGGAAAGCATGGCAGGTGTTACTATCCTCGCATTTGGAAATGGTTCCCCAGATATTTTCACCTCGCTGGCTGGCTTGTCCTCTGGCCATGGAGCGCTTATATTCTCCCAGATGATAGGTAACCTAATAAATGATGCACGACTGCTGACTAAACTGCTGATCGCAAGTATACCAAGCAATCTATGGTTTTTTCTTTCTCACAGGAGGTGGGATGTTCGTAACTTCGGCAGTAGTTGGGTTGATTTGCATTCTTTATCCTTTCGAATTGAACGGAATGGATTTTCTCCGGGACTGCATTTGCCTTTTGATTGCGTTCTGTTGGACGTACTATGTTTTCCATACTGGAAGGATCGGTGTGTCCGAGACGATAGGTACGAAGTTACCGACAATGTTCTTCGTGGTATTAGAAGAAATAGTAGCTGCATGGGGAAAAAATTGCGAATGAAGCATATTCACAACAAGTTCACATTTCAGGATTTGTCGTATTGTATGCTGTCTACGTCGTAATCGTGATTTTTACGCGAACAATTAAAAAGCGAAAAACTTTGAATGGTGTGTTATTTAATACTTTTTTGCGCATTCTTAAATAAATTAATTTACCTCCAATCTGTTTGTTTTAAAATGACGGTGCTTTCTCCCGCAGAAATGACGCCAGCGCGATCTCGGCCCAAAACTGTTACAATTGTAGAAAGCCTGAACATTATTAGAACACAGGACGTATCACACGGCGAAGATCCATTATCTGAAATAAATTTGAGCGCCCAATCTGAAAATTTCAATTTGAAGTCTATTGACAGTATTGAAAAGCACTTGGAGGACCGCCAAATAGCTCCGTGGGACAGTTTAGACTGTACAATGAGTATTAGCGAAAAAGTTTTGATTTGAAATAACTATATTTGTCTGATATTATAATAGATTTTCTATATTCTTCGTGTGCTTGCGCTTGTAGTGGAAGATGAATCCGCACTATCGCTGGATGTACGGGCAGAGATGTTGAGACTTATGGCAAGTCCACCCTTTCGAATTACATCAACGCAAGCAAACGCAATGCTTGGTATGACACATAAGATACTGATATTTTAACAGTGATAATACAAGTGTGGGGTAAAGTCTCATAAGTTGTTGCAAACAGAACCTTACCAGCCAAAAAGACACTGATACTAGTAATGACTTATCTGCATGCAGATTTGGCGTTGCAAGCTGAGCTCATGATGAAGCTGTCAATGATGAATGAGAATGATCTAATCAAAACGGAACTGAAAAAGAGAAAAACGAAAGAAAGTAAGAATGGCAGTATATATACTAATTGTGGGGCTAATATTGTAGTAAAGTTTGATAACAAGTGAGATAAGAGGCGACACGTGAGACCTCGAAATAAAACATTTTTCTCTATTTGTAAATGGACTTGTCCAACATTTTCTATTCTGCGTTCTTCAGTTTTGGATGCGTACAAGCGACCAGGCGGGCTTTTTGAATCGTTTTTGCTCGAGATGAGTCCGTTTACGATCCATGCTTGGGGCCAGAAGTCTTGGTACAAGAAAATTTTGACAATTACACAGGCGAGTGTGGTGATATTATTGATTCACCTATATTCTACCGTTCAATCCATGTCGTTAACACCATGGCTATCAGTTAACCCCATGGTTTCCTAACAATTAATTTATTTAAAAAAACAGATCCAACACAAATAATTGTCTTCAGGTTCCGATCACACTCCTCTTGAAGCTCCTCATCCCCGTGGTTAATTTGACTTCAATAAATCATGGATGGTGCAAGCTTCTAAACACTATCAACTGTGTTTCTCTTCCCCTCTGCATGCTACTTAGTTTCGGAGGTGAGCGCTTGCATTTTCTTTGGTTAGAATTAGAAATGTACTTAAAATTTGTGTGGTAACTTGCAATTAATTATCATGAACGCATAGCTAACAATCGTTTCTCTTCTGACCTTTATATAGTTGTGATGAGTAAAATATTTTGGATTGTGGTTTTCTGCGGTTTTTGTCTGGGGTTGTCTGTGTTCCTCACCTCACAATCAGCCACAGTGCCTCGCTATCACGAGGTGAATAATTTATCCAATTATATGTGATATCGTTCAAAATAAATTGAAGCTAGTTATAAAACTAATCGCGGCTTGTCACCCTTAAATTAGTGCAGATTCGCAATAAATACAACATCGATTTATTCAATATTCTGATTGTTCTGCAGCTCTTTTCCATCCTCGGATTTATCGGCTCGATGTGGATTATTTATCTTGTGGCGAACGAAATAGTCGGCATTTTGCGCACGATAGGGGTTGTGTTGAAAATCAGCGAAGCAATTCTTGGACTGACAATCCTTGCTTGGGGTAACAGTTTAGGAGGTAGGTGGGATGTTTCATTAAACTATCTCCTGCTTTTTAAATACAACCGATTACTTTCATCGAATTGCAATCATGAAGGGATCGGTAGGATGAGCACACGTACATCTTACATTTTGATATGTTGATGATTTACGCTATGGAACATACTCTTGATTCTGAAGATCAGTTACGATCAGCACTGAATGAGATATATAACCTTCTTAATTCCAATCCTAAAAATACTCTAAGCAGTGTGCGCAAATGCACACATGATTTGATTGATTCCATCAATCATATTTATTCCTCCAATCTTTTCAGACATGATTGCCAATCTCACAATTGCTCAAGCCGGATTCCAGAAAATGGGCTTTGCAGCGTGTTTCGGAGGGCCCCTGTTTGGTAAATAATCAGTCCTTGAACCAAAGACACGATGGTCGCGATACCCCAGTCCATGAAATAGCATGCTTTATGCTATTTAGACCTAATTTCTAAGCCCTTAGATAATTTCAAACATTTATTTTCATTTCCATTCACAGGAATCTTGCTGGGACTGGGTATTTCATCAATCTGTGGCCTGCTAAAAGAAAATCAGTCATTCACTGTAAGTAAATTTTGTTATATCTAAAAATATAATTTTTATTTTGTTCACTTGTATGGTTTGAGACAAAAGCTAAACAGAAGCAAATTGGCAGAAAAAAAATGGTGCAAGTCGTTAAACACTGGTTTTAATTGTAAATAGGTAAGCGATGGAGAATTTGGAACTCTGAGCATGCTGTTTCTACTGATGAGTTTGATGTCATCATTGATCATCTTACCAATAGTAAAATTTCGAGTTGGTCGAGTGTATGGCTTTTACTTGCTGTTGGTATACTCAGTATTTATCACAATTGCCGCGTTAGAAGAGGCAAATGCTATACCAAAAATAAAAATATAACAAAGAAAATTTCATATTAGATTCACATTGGATGGAGTAGGTTACAGTATCCGTAATTAATGAAATAAATGCCGTCTTCCAAAGCAATACTTTAAAATAATGTTTATTTCCAAATGATGATAATAATGAACAATATCGAGATAAATCCACTAAGCCAATTATCACAATATATTAGCCATGTCTAACTAGTTACTGTTGGAACTGTTGGCATTGTACCGCTCTCGAGATAGCACGGGAACGTACGGAGCCAGAATAGCCTGGACAAAGACCGTTATTGCCCACACGATAAACAAGATGACAGAGAACGTGAACGGTCCATATCCCCAGAAGTAGGCGACTGCGACAAAGAAAAGGTAGTACACGAGAAAGCGGTGGCTGGCTAGTGGCCGCAGCGACAGCCTAGGCGGCAAGACTCTCTCGACGAGCGGAGATCGCTGGCCGGGCCCGTGCTTGTCGAACTCGCGGATCAGCAGGGGGGGCAGTAGAATTCTTCGTGTGATGCGCCCGAGGAAGTCGTGGCGATGGAAGTAGCTCGACATTTGCAAGGAATACTGAAAACGAAACGTGGTTAGTTTCAGAAATGTGCATGGTGTATGTGTACAGTATGATCATGATTTATTAGTGATGTTACGCCGTTTAGATGTTTGTTGTGAATGAGAATGTGTTGCAAGAGATTTAATATCGTCTGGTATCCCGCCATAAAATGTACGTAATGCGGGTGAACCAACCGTTTCATTGATTCTCGACGCAATCTGGTAGAGCACTCGAACTAGAAATGTGTTTTCTGTACTTCTGATTGCCTCAAGATCAGGGTCCCCTTCGTATTGAATACGTTTGCTTCGCTCACGCATCGCTTGCGGGGTGAGTAGAGGCGATGACTTCATTGATGACCCATTCAGCAACTGGTAAAGATAATCAGATTGTCAAAACTCATAACAACATTTACCATCAGGCAATCAGGCTGCAAACTTTGTTTGGCATGGTATGACTCTGATGATAGTGATTGGTTATTCCCTGTTTCCTCTGTTAGGAACTAAGTCAAAGTGAAAGAAGCTTCACAAGTAACACAGCTTGTAGCTTATGACATGCAAATTGCAAATGAAATATGTGTTTAACTTAAGATAGTAAAATTGGAAAAAACTGGTTAGGTACCTTTTGTAACTACATACAGTGAGCGATTACAAAATTTTAAGTTTGCTGGTACTTGGTGTGAAAATGATTTACCTTCTAATTTGAATTTGACAAAGAAATGTTCTGATTGATGAATCTACAAAATCCAAATCAACCAAGATGCTCAAGATAGGTTGCAAGTCTCGAGAAGACGTATGAGGAACAAAAATATAATCCGCAATAATTTACCATTGATTGCTGGCCGAGCCATTGAGGCGAGGCAAATGAGCTGTATTCTGACGAAGACGAGTGGTCACGGTCAAACAAGCTGGCATTTCCTGCAGTCGATATGAAGCTCTCCGTGTCTTGTGGTTGGATCTGGAACCAAACTACTCGTAAGCCCCGGTCACAGTAAGATATAAAAGATATGAAAGATATGGAAGATGAAAGATACATACGTTGTACACAACACCCAATTCGTGGATGGCAAGCTCGAGGTGGTTGATTACTTTCTGTCGCTCGGCGTACGAATAGTAATTTCCCAGTTCGCTTTCTTGGTTCGAGAAGATGCCCATTATCGATGACCAAAAACTGGGTGGGTTTTTTTCTCGTTCAGTTTGTTCATTCTCTAGTAATTCCTTTGCTGATCTGTGTGCTTCACGGATATAGTTAAAGAATACCTTCACCTAAAAAAGATGTCCATAGATTAATTCCAGTTAAGCTAAAGATACCCAATAAAATAATATAATCAAGTTGGGGAATGATTGCTCTTTACCTTGTATTAATTTAAAATATACCTAACAGATACATTGAAAAACAGTAATTGGCTGGTTATTAAACCAACAGAGACTAGGCAATCACGACTCAAGCGACTTTTCTTAATAAAAATCACCCACAATTTTTGTCTGAACTAGACGTGTTCACTAGAGTAGAATTTTCTGGACATTCTTGTAGCTGTTTACAAAGTATCTTCATTGCAGATTTTCATATGATTTTCATCCATATAAAATTCAGTTTCAGAACTTTTAAGTATATCCATAAATCTGAGTTGGGAATTTTGATGCCAGTTAAGATAAAAAATTAAGTTTTTGACACTTAAATTTAAATCATGGCATGTCCTATGTTATTCTCATGCCTTTTTTGCCAACTTTAACAATTGATAGGTATTTAAAAAAATTTGAAACTCGACAAATTCCACTCGAAAACCTTTTAGGTTTGGAGTGTGAATTGCAAATGTTCCCTAGAAATTTTATCTAGATCTTATTCTTGCAAACTAACATTTAAAAAAATATGTGCTTTGTGCTATCAAGATATAAAAAACAAATAAAACCCACCTCCGATTCCATTTGTTGACCAAACATGGGGATGAATATGAATGAAGGACCTTCAAGGTCCAAAATATGTTGCCTGACAACAGCCGACCACTTGTGCGACAAAGATGAGCTGCCGATAACTGAATCGTCCAAACTGTTTTCAACTTCCCCAAGGTAAATGCTTAGATTGACCTGAGAAAACACCTAGAACAGACAAAAAATATTCTTGCAAGTGCTTCATTTTAATGTATGATGCAACTTTTGCCAAAGATAAAATTCAAAAATTTATACAAACCCTTGTAAGTCTACCAAGCTGGCAGGCATTCTTGGGCGTAGCCAAATCGAGCCGGCCGAATCGATGCATCAGCTGGCGGAACATGACCGTGTAAAACAGCAAGTTTTCTGCAATGAAACCCAGCCACTTTTGATCGACAAAGCGACCCTCTTCACTGCGGGGCGTTCGAGACGTCTTGACACTCAAGTAAGCCGGGTAATCCAAATACCGCCACGGTTGGATGTAGGACAGGTACGCTTCCAGGATGTGTCGGAATGAGTTGTCTAGCCCGAGCGGCGACTGGTCAATTGTGCGTCTCAAGAATTTGTAGATCTTCACCCGGTTTGATGGAAGATAAATGCTGCAAGTGGAAAGAGAGTTTATTTATATTTTTTTGTATTAGAGAAATTTATTTCTGTATAGTATAGTGTATACTTATGAAGAATAAGGAAAGAAATGTGTGAATGACTTATCTATCAGCAAGTGGTATACCCACTTGTAATTTTAATAGTTTTGGAATATGCCTAATAATAAGTTTTGTGCCCATTTCTGTCCTCTTTCCTATCAAGTTCCATTCACAAACTGAAACGTAAAACCAACAGTACCAGATCTTTGACAACTCTACAATATAAACAAAAATATTTTAATTGGTAAGAAATGAGTAGGTCCTATTAAAAAATCCGTACCGTTTTAGCTCATCCATTGCAGTTCCATCGCCAATGTAGGTGTTGCAGAAATAATGCATGTGTTTCAACACGCTTCGTACAACACGTATATGTTCTACTGATGGCAGTCTAGGATATGGCACCACATTTGGGAATTTAGTAGGACTAAGTTCAGAAACTGACGAGTTCAAAAATGAATGGTTGGCATTGGCTGACGAAGACATATTACAAGCAGACTTCGGCATGAACTGAAAAAGAAATACGATCAGTAAGCGAGAAGTTCACAGTTCACACAAGAGTAAATTTTAAATCAATTAATTCTTTGTGGAATTCTTTACTCTTTCTCGCTGCAAAGTAGAAGTGAGCATGCCGGGCATTATCTCATCGGCACCGAGCCAGAAGTCGACAAACACAACGGCCACAATTTCACTTCTCCAAATCTCCAACCTGTTGTTTTGTTGGTTTGATATGGGAGACGAATGAAATGCGCTGGAAGTGTTGTTCTGCATCAACACTGACTGCCGAAATAGTGTCGGAGTTCGATTCGGTCTGTAAATATGACAGTTAATTTCAAATAAATCAGTGATTTGGTTGAGTGACTTGCAATATATTCCACTATTGGACCAGCTGTTTTAAGTGTACAGATATAACAATTTAAAAAAAAATTAACTTCTTCTAGGGGTAGTTGAATTCAATTATTTGCTTAGCTCAAATTTCCTACCAATTATATTTAATACAGCAGCGATATTTAAAACATAAAACGATGATATTGCTGTCATGAGTCACGAGTCATTTTACAGTCAACCCTCAACCAAAATACTACGGTAGGCACTAGGGTCGGTTCAGATGCACCCACCGAATAGTTGTTTGAAGAGGCATGGGGCTCTTGGAAACGTAGAAGCCGACTATCGGTGGTACAGGCGTGTGGTCACACCGTAAGAAATACTGAATGTAGTCTTCACTCAGCTTCAAGTACACCGTCTCCCACAGATCTTGATTGTCGTCAGGCACCTGTAGACTGGGATTCACTAGATGGTATGCAAAATGGAACATGTACAGCTCGAAAGGATCTGTTATTTTACGTTAAGGTTTTGTATCACGTTAGATTCATAAGTTTATCTCTCGTGGAATATCTAATAACTTGAAAGTAAGTTAGAAGTCCTTGTTCAGTGTTTAGTCTAAAAACAAAGAAATCTCTCCCAAACCAAGATAATTGAGGAAGGTAGAAAATCAAAACTTGTCTAGTTTTCAACAGAATGAACTAAGGGTCACCCTTTGTGTGCTTTAAGTTCTTTAACTAATTATATTTTTATCCCCACTATGAATGCCAGGTAGTATCCGAAATAAATAAATCTACATTAATATCGGTAATCATAAATAAACACCCCAAGCCATTTACAAAGCCTAAAATTACACATGGTTTGTTTAAAGGATACTCAGAGCAAGAGCAGTAGGAACTCCAGTTTGGGGATCAATTTTTAAATTGTCGGAGTAGATTGAAGATACCACACCATCATTAATCATTTTGCGAACAGACATCTGAAACAAGAGATTGATTTATCAGAGATGTTAGCCAGTGTATATAAAGCCACTCAAACATACCAGGGGAAAATTTGTCTTACTGGTAGGTGTGTTAATGGGAACTCATACTTCAAGTAGAAGTTATTGGACATGAGCTTGTAGCACATTCTAAAAAACACCCCTTGAGGATGGAAGAAATCCATAAGCAGTACATAATCATCATGATGATAGGTTTTGACAATCGATCTGAGGCCCCAGCCGAGATTGTTTGATATTCCAAATATTTCGTCCACCAGTCCAGCAAAGATGTTGTGTAATTCTTTGCCGCTGTACTCCTCTGCAAGGCGGGCAATCTCACAACAGCGTATATTGAGCGGATAACGTATTGCATTTTGAAACCTAGCCTGTAATGAAAAATACATGACATATCAGATAACCAGATTTATTTTGATTTGTTTAAATTATATATATATATCATGAACCTCGAAGTCTTGGTTCTAACTGCTTGGAGACCAAAAACTCAAATAAGCTTAATTTCTTTGGGGTAACCCCGCCTTGCCGATTCATGACGTTGACTCCAAAAATTTCATAACATAGGAAAATTCTATGTCACGACTCCATGAAACATACTAAGTATCAAGAAGTTTTTTTAAAATATATGTTGTAATGGCTAATGGCTATAATCATACGAAAGCCACAATAAATTTTAAAATCTAGATGCACAACAGCAGACCTAACCTATAAAATTAACTTGATAATCGATTGTCATTTTAATCAAAGCTGACTTACAATACACATATCGGAATTGGATGACATGATGTACGCTGATTTTTTTTTTATACTATGGGTTAAATTCCAAAATCCATTAACGCAGCTAAATAATTACTACTAACTCCACAACAGGTGAGTCTGATCCTAAACCTAACGGATAGATCAACACTTGCTTCAACATTCAACAGGCAACAGTGTTGCCAAAACTGCTTAAGTGACAGCTAAAGATTTTTGTTTTATGGTTGGATACCCTGGCTTATCTCAATGGCTAATGTCAAATTTGGTCTACTTTCTCGACAGTAAAAATAAAGAATCACGTCAAGCGGTTTAGAAGTTGATTAAACAAATACTGGCGATTTATCGTAAAAATGTCAGCTGATGAAGCTGTCCAGGCAACGAATGACGATGCAAGCCAGTGCAAACGGTGTGCTGTGCAACTTGGTTACTGGAATGATGATTACATACCGCTTTTCATCAAAAGTAGTGATAGAAAAGCTCCAGAAATCAATCGCGGTTACTATGCCAGAGTAAAGGGTGTGGAGATTTTCATCTCCCAGTTCCTACAGAAGACGGGAAACAACGCACAGATTGTAAATTTAGGAGCGGGATTCGACACACTTTTTTGGCGTCTAAAGGATGCAGGTTTCGATGTTGCAAATTTTGTTGACATTGATTTTCCAAATGTCACATCCAAAAAATGCAACTACGTAAAAAGGAATACAAAGTTACTTGATAAAATTCACATGGAAGATGGTGAAATTCGACTCAGCTCTACAGACTTGCACTCAGACAACTACCACATTATTTCATGTGATTTAAGAAATCTAAAAGAAGTAAGCAAGAAACTGAGTGAATCGCACATTAACTTTGAAATACCCACATTATTCTTAGCTGAATGTGTTTTGGTTTACATTGATGTACACGATGTTTCTAGTCTTCTTTCATGGATTACAAAACATTTTAAAAAGGCTCTATTTGTCAACTATGAGCAAGTGAACATGAATGATAAGTTTGGAACAGTGATGTTAAATAATTTAAGAGCACGTAACTGCATTTTGCCGGGTGTTGGCGATTGTAAAAGCCTTGAAACCCAAATGGCTAGGTTTAACGCTACAGGCTGGGAGAGGACATCGGCCTGGGATATGGTTACAGTGTACGATGCAATTCCTCAGCAAGAACGTAAAAGAATCGAGAAGATAGAGCTATTAGATGAAGGGGAGTTGTTAGTCCAACTATTTCAGCATTATTGTATTGCCATTGCTTCAAAACATGCAATGTTTGAAGGTATATGCTTAAATGTGCCATAATTAAGTTTTAAGCCTTCATATTGGCAATGATGGTAATATTTGTTTCACATTACCTGGGTTTTTCTGTATTGAAGTGCTGGATTTCTTCTTGTGTAAATGTCCATATTTTGTCTCGTAGGTGTGATTTAAAAAAAGTTCTATATGTGATAAAATAGTCCTAGTTGTGTTGGATTTTTATTCTGTAGTACCAGAATCATCCATGCATGGTATTTCCATGGTGTTGAAATCAGATCTTGACAGGTAGAATTCCCATTGCACACCAAACCACTTAGTTTTAAGGTCAAAAATGTACAAATCCAAAACAAAATCAATTGTTGCTTGGCTTATGTTACTTATCACTAATAGCTGATAAACCCCATTACAAGAAGCTAAACTTGGAATTTGAGTGAATTGGTGGTTTTTACGACAGAAACTGAATAAAGCATGACTTAAAATTTGCAGGTCAATAGTTTCAATATCTTTCTCGGTTTGGTTTGAGTATCTATGGGCCATATAATGATTCAATACAAAAATTCATGGGTCTGCGCAAAATATATCTGAGAAAAAAGTGTGGTAAACTGTTGGAAATGGGTCTTCACTTCACTCTTTACCTGAATTCATTCACTGGTGCTAAATGATAATACACGGGAAATTGCTAAACAATTGAGTGGGCGACAGGCATTTTTGGATATAGCGCGCCTTGGACACGGGAGAGAAAATGTTTTTGTTTTGGTACCTACTTTAGGTCACTTGTTCGAACGTACGCTACCTGTCACTGTCAAGACTAACCTCTCTGTCACTCACAGCAACAGGTTGTGTACTCAGCAAGTCCAGGCAATAAGTTAATTATTCGACACAAATATGGATTGCAATTGCGATGCTAATATTTCTGCAAGAGCTTTGCATTTTGTTTTCAAAGTTTCTAACCGTACTCTCACAGCAAAGTTTTATCGAGAAATCCTCGGCATGAAAGTTTTAAGACACGAAGAATTCACAGAAGGTTGTGATGCAGCTTGCAATGGGTTGGTAAAAAAATCTTCCATATATTAAGTCATATACTTGTCTTTGGACTTTCCGTTATTTTGGATAATGTGTCGACAATGCCAATAATTACATAATAATTATAGTGCCAAATACTTTGCATCATTTTATTGTCGGCAATGCCATAAAATCCGAAGCAATAACTAGTGCCATTACTTTTGCTTAATGCTATAATATTTAAAACGAACCTATGTAATATTCCAGACCGTATGACAATAGATGGAGCAAAACAATGGTCGGTTATGGACCAGAAGATTCACACTTTGTTATTGAACTGACTTATAATTACGGAGTGGATTCTTATCAACAAGGCAACGATTTTCAAGGATTAACAATCATCTCGAAGGAATCAGTTGATCGAGCCAAGGAACAGAACTGGCCAATGAAGGAGGAGAACGGTTTGTTTGTTGTAGAAGCTCCAGGTGGTTACAAAATCAATCTGTTAAACGAACCACAGCCAGCTAACAAAGGTAAAAATTGTAATATGATGGTCAACCACTGGACAATGGGTCCCTTATCATTCCATTGTGAATTTCTAACTATCTTTCATCCTTTTAGACCCTGTGCAAAAAGTCACTCTTGCCAGTTCTGATATTAAACGCTCGGCAACTTACTGGCAGAATATCTTGAACTTGAAAGTATTTAGCCAGAGTGAGAAGACCTTACTATTAGGATATAGTGAGAGCCAGACAAAACTCGAGTTTGTTGGAATAGGTATGTTACCTGCAATTGAATCCAAATTCAATGATTACTATACCAGATATGAGAAAGAGGTATAGATTATTCCTAGACATTCCTAGGCTTAATTTTAAGCTTTTAGAAAATGAGTGTACCTATTGACTCATCACAGAACAAATTGCTTCATCATTAGAAATTTGAAGATAACATATGATTATTTATAGTTTCTTTTTTCAACATACAAAAAATAATTAGACAAACCTGACCTAAGAAAATTTAACTAATTGAAGACAAATGGCTCACCAGTGAAAAGATAGGACACCTAAACTTAAATATAACCACTTTGCACAGAGCACACCAACAAAAGATATAGGAGCTTGCTGGTTCCTGCTAGACAAATATTAAACCTTTGCGTCAGATTGTGCAAGCTAGAGTGCATTGATTTCTGTGCGCTTCTGGTTATCTACCTTTTTTTAGAGGTTTACTTGAGATAAAAAAAAAACTGATAATAAAATCATAACAGTCTGCCGTTTGCTGCACCAAAACCAAACACAAATTATGGCCATAAAAATCAGCTTGTTTCTAGTGATGCACTGACCCTGTGCAAAATCTGCCTGCTTTATTTTGCAAAAAAAATTGGTGGATGGTAGGAATGTCTAAAACTTGCCATCTGGTTAAAAAAAAAAATGATGGTAAACATAAGAACGTAATAGTCACTCCCGAAAGAACGCATTATTGCTTATTAAATATGGCTAGCAGAAATATATCTTCTAAAAGCATGAAATTAGAAAATAACATTTTTTGGCACCATTGCATGATGTCTTTTGCCTTCAGTAATTCAGATGGATGGAAACCCTGGAGCACTTGGACTTGTATTCATTTAATGTTTTGTCCTTGCTATAGCCACATTTCTGTCCCGCCAAATTATTTGCACAATGTGAGAACAATCGTTACCCAGTAGATATATATAATATTTTAAAATTTATGAATCAATCTGAAATAAATTATGTTAAATTTGTTCTTCTGATGAAGACGGGGAAGTGAACCATGCCAAGGCATATGGACGAATTGCCTTTGCATGCCCGTGGGACCAGCAGCCGGTTATTAACGAACGAATAGAGAAGGCTAAGGGCAAGATTTTGACACCGCTGATCACTCTCGACACTCCGGGCAAGGCCACAGTTAGAGTGATAATTCTAGCTGACCCCGTAAGTTACATAATATCTTCGATGCTCGAATTGAAGCCAACCGTGTCAATTCTGAGGTTTCTGAAGATTCAAATTAATAAAGTAACAAAAAATGAAGAAAAGTCCTACTTTTGGATGAAGCAAAATAAATTAATGATATTTACCATCTGCTAATTTTTGTTCAATTTAACACAAACATCTTGGAAAATGCTGTACAGTGCACTGGTATTACTTTGCTTTGATGCAAACCTTGTTTACAGGATGACCACGAGATATGTTTTGTTGATGACGAGGGATTCAGACAGTTGTCAGTATTTGACGAGGAAGGCAACACTCTACTGGACAAGTATATTGCCAAAGATCCTTTTGAAACGGGCAAAGTGTAATATACAAAGTTTCAAAGCAATCAGAATATGAAATGGAAGTCATACACGGTGCCTTTGTTTAATAGAATCGTTGCTAAAGCTAGAATGGTTAAGCTTAAGCAGGCATATGGCATTAGCTGAAATGATTACCTGTAAGATAATTATGTTATAACGACTGCAACCAGTCTGGATATTAATTTTGTATTCATAGATCAATGATATCAAATCAATGAATCAACTCAAGACAGCATTTTATTATTCTGCTGCAGTATATAGAAGCTATAATTGGTGAAGGAAAAGTAAAGAACTAAGTGAAATAATGATATTTATTAAAATAAGAAATCATCTATGGCTGAACAGAAGTAATATAACATGCAACACTATATTACCAATTTATCTGTAAATGAATGATCATTTGTGCAACTAGCTGTAATTTATGTTCAAGTTTTCAGTGACATGCCATTTTAAACAAATGTGCTAGTTTGCTATGTAGAAATGCCCCCAAATAGTTTTACAAACTTTCCACGTGGTACACCTTGTAAGTACCTACTACTACAAGATAGTTGTCAGAGAATTGTGGTCAGTTTTTAACAGCCATTGGCATTTATACAAGCTCTCAATGCATAATTCATATGCAATTAATTTCCAAGTATATACAAATCTGAAGTAGCAAGAATGAACTAAAACCGAGACAAAAATGTACTCTTGAAATCTATAATCAGAAATGAAATTGAAATATCTGATTTAAAATGAGTGTCCATACGGAACAGCCATATCCTGTCCTCATTAGCCACCGCCATCGGGGTATGATAAAATCCACATCATGTTTGTTAACAGGAAACACCATGCTTGCACAAATGATACTGCAACATAATTAGTAAACCCATTGCTACCAATTGAAACTAGTGAATATGGCAATTATTTAAGAACAGTGAGGCCATTTGTAAGAGTAATTGTACTATTTATTATAACTTAAATATACAATACACGTGATGAATGAAAATGTAAGGCATGACCCGATGCCTTGCTTCCGATAATAAAATATTTATAAAATGATAGAATAATATGCGCTAGGTTCTAAATGAATAGTTCATTTTACAAGCATTATTCGCTATCACTGGCAATTAACCGATAGTATTCGTCGTTGTCAATTTCGATTCGCAGTGGCGACTTCTGTCGGATTGTTTTCTTCGAATTGAGCTTTGCTCGTAGATCGCCAGCAAAACCTTGGTCGCTATTTCTTTGCTGAATAATGGGCTCGTCGTCCGAATCACATACCGAAGACACGTCACTCTCAGGGGTATTTTTCCTCCGTCGATCCACTTCGTACTCCTCGTCTTGGTTAGGGTCGATAGTCTTTCTTCCGTGTAGGCGGCTCCACACCGTCGAGCAGACTCTCGGAGGCAACATCAATGTGTCCAAGTTCTGCCGGTGGTCTCGTCGACTGCTGTCCGCATTGTCTCGATCGTGCCCGCGTTTACGAGACAGTCTCTCCTCCATTGCCGGCCGATCCTCTTGTTCACGTCTTCTTCCGGGGGCACTCGCCTTGACGCTTTCATAGTCTTCGCGTAAGTTGTCTCGGCCGACACGCGAATTTACACTTGGCCTCTGCAATTGCATGTCTCTCCGCAGTTTGTTTCTCAAATCGTTTCGAACGTTGACTGGAGCCTGTTCAATCACTTCCTCATTCTTTCGCTTCCGTAGAGTCCGTCGCTTCTCTATGTTTGCTTCTTCGTCGTCAGCATACATTCTCATGCGAGGTACCTTACTACGGGACGACATCTCTCCATCTGACGAGGTTTCACTCGATTCTTCGTTGTTGTCGGAAACGGTTATAGGTTCGGCTACAGTGCCGATTCGGTTGAGTATGCTAACGGATTTACTTTCAATGGCACTTGAGAATCTTTTCTGGGATGGCCGTGGCACTGATAAACAAAAAATAAATAAATAATCTTTTGTGGAATAATACTACTTGCAATTATAATTTGATATAGGTAACACGTTTTTATTTTCTACAAGCATGAAATAGAAAACATTGATGTGGGTTACTAAATTGCTCACCATCTGAAGTTCTCCATTCTTTGGATAATTCTCCCCACGGATTCCTTGACGAGTGGGTAGAGTCTTCGCCATCACCTGGACTTCTTCCGCGCTGCTGTTTGTGACGGTTATTTGGAAACTGCTCGTTTCTTCGATAGCGTCTTTTACCCGATTCGGTTAAAATTCCTTTGATACCTGAGAAGAAAAACGGGCTTTTTAGTTTGTTGTCTAACCATAATAAATCCCATATTTAACTGTTAAGTGCTCTAGTACATGATTATTCAAATTAGTGCTGGAGCATTTTTCCATTTGCACGTGCAAATTTAACAGCGCTGGTAAGAATTATGGCTTAGTTTCGGTACCTCCGTAGTTCGGATTGCCGTACTTCTTGTAGTACTCGCTGAGCTTCTCTGCACGTGGGTGTTTCTTGTCCGAGCGAGTTGAGAAGCGCAGCAAAATGTTCTTTGCCTTGGGGTGCGTTACGCCAATCCGCCACTTGCCTGGCGGGATTGGTATGGTGATCTTGGATGCATCGACCACTGCAGAATTGACCTCTTCTGAATCATTTGCTGCTGAAAGCTAGAAATAAAGGTTGAAAATCAACAAGTTTAAATAATGACTATAATGATTAATGACTTTAAAAAATAAGTCATGTCTGGGGAAAACCAGATTTCTGGCAACACTAAGAATGAAGGAATGCAGGAATGTAGCAGCCTTTACTGGCCTCCTATTCAACAATTTTTTCAGTTTATAATTCCGCAGAAATGGGGAAAATTTCGGCCTTTTGATAAGCGTAACGAGTGTAGCGAGTGAAGCGAAATCTTCAGTTAGCACTTTACTGCTTTACCTGGTTATCATGGTTTTTTACATGTGGAGCTTTGCTAAATTTGAAATTGATCATGATTTATCAATCACAGGTCCTCTTTTAAGAAAATAATTTCTTCTATTGTTGGATATTCTTCAGACAATAATGCAAAAAGACATTCAAATTTGTTACTTAAATAATTTGATGATAATTTTATAGAATATCAGCAGGTACAAACATCTTATTTTAATAACTTCAATAATTAAACACATTTATACATCTAGAAAGTGGAGGAGTAAATGAAAATGGTAAGGCTAGGAACTTACGTTGTCCAAACCTTGCGAGGCAGTTTCAGGTGGGGCCAATGGCATTTCTTCGTCCCCAGATTCATTTTCCTCGTCTCTTGTGAGAACAACAACGACTTCTTCAGAACCTTCCTTTACAATTTCTGTTTCTAAGGCACAAACTTGCTCTTCTGGACTCTTTCTTCCCAAACCCTTCACAAGCTTCGAGAGACCCACTAGCGCTCTTGCAGCAGATAAGTCATCTAGCCACACAACGTTACCTTTATGGAAAAAAAGAGTTAGTTATTAGCTCTTTGAACTGAAATTCATGGATCATAATAATAAAATGTCACACTTGCTAATTCAAAACAAGAAGAAATTTGTGAAACTATGGCTAAGATTTCATAATATTTCAAGCACAATGTGTCTTTTTTTGACAGAAAAGTACTTATGTTTTTTCCACTATCTTTTTGCTAGCAATCACATTTTGCTCATCTCATATATATATATATATTTTTTTTTAACAGGACAGGATTTTACTAAGCTAGTTGTCAGATACTTACATGAGAAATCGTTAATCCATTCGATGGATGCTGGGCCATATGCGCGGAAGTATGCAAAAATATCCTCTGTGCTCATGTTTTCTGTTCCTCTCATGTGAAGTGCATGTAACCGAAACAGTTTGTCATGCTTTTCCTCATCAATATTAACACCCACACTAAAAAAAAGTATATTATATTGTTGAAAGTTAGCAGTTCACATTCAATAAAAACTTCAATGAGTAACTGACCTTGTGTATAAAATTTTGAGCTCTTGTTCGGTCAAGGGATTTAGTTTGGTGGGGTCCAATCCAAATCTCTTTGCTCGTTCACCAAGCTTAGACTGTTCGTCTTTTCCAAAGATATCAATTCCAGTTATAAACCCCCCACCTCTGTTTTCATATCTCTTTTCCTTGTCGACCTTAAATCAAAAAGGAAATTAGTTATACACTCACAAATAATGTTGGGCAGACTAAGAAAGGGTCAGCAGTCGGCACTAGGCCGGGAGTAGTGTCGGAGCATCAAGTTCGCTATTCCGAGACCATCAACATGGTCTAATCATATGCTCATCGTATTGGGTAGTTTAATACCACTAAAAAATTAATTCTAAAGGAGGTATGTCCTAGGAGGTAATTGTACAACAACCCTTGCTATAAAATGCAAAAACCTGCAATGAGCTAGGTTATGTTAGTACCGACCTAACAACGTACTGGAAAAGGATTGTTTATTACAAACGATTTTTCCAGACAAAATCTAGAGGATCCAGAAAATGATTCCTATAATATTTGTACATGCAGCACAATTATTTGTGTGGATATTATACAAACAAAATGTAATTACGATCGGATTTGCGTGGTGTCGAAGACCTCCCGTCACATCGCCGCCTGTTGACAACTCTTGCGAATCACTTATTTCACCTTCTTCTACAGCCAAATCAGAAGCAATAGTACTTTCTTTAGAGACTGATTGGCCATCCATCTCTATTTCTTCAACAAAATCATTATTAACTTCAATTCTTAAGTTGGGCAAAGGCGAATCGACATCTCCGTCCGCCATTTTCTTCAAGCGATGCCTGCTTACGATCATCGGTGCCACCTATCGGATTTGGTCTAAAACAATACTTGGAAAGGCGCGGTCATGAGGTTGTAAAAAAAAACCTTCGGAAAATATTTCAGCTTGTGACAATTGATTTAAAGTTGATCAACGTTCATAGCCAAATAAGGTGGTAACATAAAATTGATAGACGTACTGAGAGAGAGATGTACTGTGTAATGTAGATGTGTAATGTGTAATAAACGTGTTCATTGCGACGGGGAGAGATTTGGTCAACGTACAAAAGTTGAAGTTTTTCTGCAAAATAAACGTGTTCATTGCGACAGGGGTTCAATTTTACTTCTGATAGGTGAATATAATGCGTTTCCAGAACTTTGAAATTTTTATGAAAAACTGAAGTTTTTCCTCAGATCCATCACTGAAAAAGATGATTTTCAGAGATTTGGTCTACATACAAAAGTTAAAGTATTTCTGCAAAATAAACGTGTTTATTGCGACAGGGGTTAAATTTTAATGTGAAATAATGTGTTATGATTTATTTTGTTTTCTTACTTCAAATCTGAAGCCCTGAAAGATTTTTGTATAGGCACCTTCACGTTCGTCAGAGACGTGATCATAATAGACACTTGAATTTTTTTTTAAATACCTTTATTATCTTCCTGTTCCATTACTAAAAACGGGTAGGAAGGTGCATAGCACTTTATTACAGCTCGTAACAACTCTCTGGTGTAAATTAGCTAGTTTACAACATATTTAACTATAGTGACTTCTTCTTCTTCCCCCGCATCTTTTTCTTCTCTATTTAGCAATTCATTCCACTTTTCTTTATTCGCCCACCATATTTCTGTGTTATTTACTTTATTCCAGCTCTCTCCTCTTTCTTCCACATCTCTTCTCACTTGATCGGTCCATCTTTCTCTTGGTCTTCCAGCTCCTTTTTTTTCATATTTTACTTCAATCTCTTTCTTTGGCAATCTATTCTCTTCCATTCTCATCACTCGTCCATAAAATTTTGAATAAATAATTTAATAAATTAATAATTAATAGCACTTGAATAAATAAGAAAATTCTTGCGTTCCAGCCACGTCGTAGCAAGACAGGAAGATCATCACCGCCAGCAGACCCTTGTCTTCAAAGGCACCATTGTGTCTCTACTCGATATTTAATCGCGCATTGAACCCAATCAGCTGTCTAAACCAAAGAACAACCGCACCGCCTTTTGAACAGGAAACCTTCGTGACTAGAAGCACAAGTGCTGTCATCTGAAGGATATGAACCATGCTGTTACCAGAAGCATTCCTAGTCTAATGTATCGCGCAATCTATCAAATTAAAGGTTTGTTTGGCAAATGATCGTTTATTTTGTCAACTCGAAGTCGAGGTCATGTAAATGTAAACATACGAGTGGGAGCTTGCGACGGTCCGCCGAGCAGATAACCGAATACCCCGAGCATTCTGATTTTCCAGTCCAGTTACCAAACGAGATCATAGGTATTAGGTACGCATTATTTTGATATGCCTTGTGTCGCCTCCCCCTCTCTCGTGGAGAGGGAGGTAAGAGCAAGGGCTTTGCTCGGCAGTCGGCAGTACGGCTTGGTCCACAGACCCAGCTGTAGGCTATTACAGTAACCTTACGTCGTAGCAAGCGTGCCAGCCGAAGAAAA
>OV121115.1:25266071-25295801 GCA_921293315.2 Nemurella pictetii
AAGCTCCATATCAGTGGTTGAGATAAACGCTGCCTCCAATTTATTCAGATACTTAGACCAAAGTTGCAAGACAACGAACTTGAATGAGCGATCTGCGCCAAGCTCAATCAGTTCGTCGACAAGCCCCACAAGCACATAGTTATGACCGTGCCAAGATGTCCAACTATCAGTCTCGTCTATTAAGCCACAAACAAAAATTGCGGTTTTTTTTAGTAAAATACAGTGTCTAAGCAGGTATTTTATTTGAAAACTTTCCTATCAAACTGATAATATAATCAGCCCTTTCAATTTCTCACCTCTTTCACCTGCGAGTTTCCTCTTCCTCCTCAATCTTATTGTATGGGTCTTCCCGTGAAAGCTAGGGTCAATATCTTCGACAGCAGCTTCTTGAACACCCTATATTAAACAAGAAGAAATTAATTTCTCAACGTCAACACCAGCAAAATTAAACACTGTTTATCACTAATACCAAATATCTTTGCTGTCTACGTAGCGATTAATGGTGCATTGCCAGTGTATTCAAGGATGATTTGATAATAAGCTTTGCTCAATTATTCTGTAATTAATGAGGGTTTAATATTATTTTTACCTCAGTTCGAGTGTTACATTCTGAACAATAATAGAATCCAGAATCAAGATAATAAGAAGTCCCATCACATAAATGACAGGAGCCTCCTGGTTGATTCATTTCAATATTTTGTACTTCTTGATTTTCTATGCCCGCTTGCTGCCGACAAGAATATAAATTTAACTAACCACAGACTTATTCAAAATTTGGAACTTTTTAACCAAAGGATCGAATGCAAAACTGTCAAAGATAATGAAGATAAAGAATTCACATGTGTTCCCGCAAAGATCCTATTATTGTTGTACCGCCGTGAAGTTAACCCGGCTTTTGTATCCCTGCATCCCTGGAACCCAATAACAGTCCTGCAACGGAAATGTTGCATACAAAAAAAGGTGAAATCAACAATACATTTTCATTTGATGAAATTCAATAACTCATTATCTCCCAAACCATAACAAGATCGACTAAAACAAGATCAAAACATAAGGCCCTACCATAAGGCTGTAAAAAATTGGTCACATACGTCCGCGCTCGCGTACAGTTTTACTTAAAATTTGATTACAAAATATAACTCTTAAAAAAAAGGATGGGTTTTTCTCGTAAACCATGACTTGTACACCTCTGGGAACTTCAGTACAGCTAGCTCTTACACAGATCTATGACATGTATTCGTAAAAGTCCCTGCCCGTGTACAGTTTTTCCAAAAATTTGATTACAAAATAAAACTCTTATAAAAAAAGGATGGGTTTTTCTCGTAAACCATGACTTGTACACCTCTGGGAACTTCAGCACAGCTAGCTCTTACACAGATCTATGACATGTATTCGTGAAAGTCCCTGCCCGTGTACAGTTTTTCCAAAAATTTGATTACAAAATGTTACACTTTAAAAAAAAAGAATGGGTTTATCTCGTAAACCATGACTTGTACACCTCTAAGAACTTCAGCACAGCTAGCTCTTACACAGAGCTATGACATGTATTCGTAAAAGTCTCTGCCCGTGTACAGTTTTTCCAAAAAAGTGAAAAGTAAATTTCCTCCCCAAAAAAAAAAGGATGGGCCTATCTCATAAACCATGACTTGTACACCTCTGGAAACTTCAGCATAGCTAGCTCCTACACAAATCTTTATCATATGTTCGTAAAAGTCTCTGCCCGTGTACACTTTTTCCAAAAAATTGAAAAGTAAATTTCCTCCCCAAAAAAAAAGGATGGGCCTATCTCATAAACCATGACTTGTACACCTCTGGGAACTTCAGCATAGCTAGCTCCTACACAAATCTTTATCATATGTTCGTAAAAGTCACTGCCCGTGTACACTTTTTCCAAAAAATTGAAAAGTAAATTTCACTACCAAAAAAAAAAGATGGGCCTATCTCATAAACCATGACTTGTACACCTCTGGAAACTTTAGCATAGCTAGCTCCTACATAAATCTATAACATATATTCGTAAAAAACTCTGCCCGTGTACAGTTTTTCCAAAAATTTGATTACAAAATGTTACACTTTAAAAAAAAAGGATGGGTTTATCTCGTAAACCATGACTTGTACACCTCTAAGAACTTCAGCACAGCTAGCTCTTACACAGAGCTATGACATGTATTCGTAAAAGTCTCTGCCCGTGTACAGTTTTTCCAAAAAATTGAAAAGTAAATTTCCTCCCCGAAAAAAAAGGATGGGCCTATCTCATAAACCATGACTTGTACACCTCTGGAAACTTCAGCATAGCTAGCTCCTACACAAATCTTTATCATATGTTCGTTAAAGTCTCTGCCCGTGTACACTTTTTCCAAAAAATTGAAAAGTAAATTTCTCTACCAAAAAAAAAGGATGGGCCTTTCTCATAAACCATGACTTGTACACCTCTGGGAACTTCAGCATAGCTAGCTCCTACACAAATCTATAACATATGTTCCTAAAAAAACTCTGCCCGTGTACAGTTTTTCCAAAAATTTGATTACAAAATATAGCTCTTAAAACAAAAGGATGGGTTTTTCTCGTAAACCACGACTTGTACACCTCTGGGAACTTCAGCACGGCTAGCTCTTACACAGAGCTATGACATGTATTGGTTAAAGTCTCTGCCCGTGTACACTTTTTCCAAAAAATTGAAAAGTAAATTTCACTACCAAAAAAAAAAGATGGGCCTATCTCATAAACCATGACTTGTACACCTCTGGAAACTTTAGCATAGCTAGCTCCTACACAAATCTATAACATATATTCGTAAAAAACTCTGCCCGTGTAAAGTTTTTCCAAAAATTTGATTACAAAATAAAACTCTTATAAAAAAAGGATGGGTTTTTCTCGTAAACCATAACTTGTACACCTCTGGGAACTTCAGCACAGCTAGCTCTTACACAGATCTATGACATGTAATCGTGAAAGTCCCTGCCCGTGTACAGTTTTTCCAAAAATTTGATTACAAAATGTTACACTTTAAAAAAAAAGGATAGGTTTATCTCGTAAACCATAACTTGTACACCTCTAAGAACTTCAGCACAGCTAGCTCTTACACAGAGCTATGACATGTATTCGTAAAAGTCTCTGCCCGTGTACAGTTTTTCCAAAAAATTGAAAAGTAAATTTCCTCCCCAAAAAAAAAGGATGGGCCTATCTCATAAACCATGACTTGTACACCTCTGGAAACTTCAGCATAGCTAGCTCCTACACAAATCTTTATCATATGTTCGTAAAAGTCTCTGCCCGTGTACACTTTTTCCAAAAAATTGAAAAGTAAATTTCTCTACCAAAAAAAAAGGATGGGCCTTTCTCATAAACCATGACTTGTACACCTCTGGGAACTTCAGCATAGCTAGCTCCTACACAAATCTATAACATATGATCGTAAAAAACTCTGCCCGTGTACAGTTTTTCCAAAAATTTGATTACAAAATGTAGCTCTTAAAAAAAAGGATGGGTTTTTCTCGTAAACCATGACTTGTACACCTCTGGGAACTTCAGCACAGCTAGCTCTCACAATAAGCTATGACATGTAATCGTAAAAGTCCCTGCTCGCGTCCAGTTTTACTTAAAATTTGATTACAAAATATAACTCTTAAAAAAAAAGATGGGTTTATCACGTAAACCATGACTTGTACACCTCTGGGAACTTCAGCACAGCTAGCTCTTACACAGATCTATGACATGTATTCGTTAAGGTCTCTGCCCGTGTACAGTTTTTCCATAAAATTGAAAAGTAAATTTTCTTCCCAAAAAAAAAGGATGGGCCTATCTCATAAACCATGACTTGTACACCTCTGGAAACTTCAGCATAGCTAGCTCCTACACAAATCTTTCTCATATGTTCGTTAAAGTCTCTGCCCGTGTACGGTTTTTCCAAAAATTTGATTTCAAAATATAACTCTTAAAAAAAAAGGATGGGTTTATCTCGTAAACCATGACTTGTAAACCTCTGGGAACTTCAGCACAGCTAGCTCTTACACAGATCTATGACATGTATTCGTGAAAGTCCCTGCCCGTGTACAGTTTTTCCAAAAATTTGATAACAAAATATAACTCTTAAACAAAAAGGATGGGTTTATCACGTAAACCATGATTTGTAAACCTCTGGGAACTTCAGCACAGCTAGCTCTTACACAGAGCTATGACATGTATTCGTTAATGTCTCTGCCCGTGTACACTTTTTCCAAAAAATTGAAAAGTAAATTTCACTACCAAAAAAATAGGATGGGCCTATCTCATAAACCATGACTTGTACACCCCTGAAAACTTAAGCACAGCTAGTTCTTACAAAGAGCTATGACATGTATTCGTTAAAGTCTCTGCCCGTGTACAGTTTTTCCAAAAATTTGATTACAAAATGTTACACATTAAAAAAAAGGATAGGTTTATCTCGTAAACCATAACTTGTACACCTCTGGGAACTTCAGCACAGCTAGCTCTTACACAGAGCTATGACATGTATTCGTAAAAGTCTCTGCCCGTGTACAGTTTTTCCAAAAAATTGAAAAGTAAATTTCCTCCCCAAAAAAAAAGGATGGGCCTATCTCATAAACCATGACTTGTACACCTCTGGAAACTTCAGCATAGCTAGCTCCTACACAAATCTTTATCATATGTTCGTTAAAGTCTCTGCCCGTGTACACTTTTTCCAAAAAATTGAAAAGTAAATTTCTCTACCAAAAAAAAAGGATGGGCCTTTCTCATAAACCATGACTTGTACACCTCTGGGAACTTCAGCATAGCTAGCTCCTACACAAATCTATAACATATGTTCGTAAAAAACTCTGCCCGTGTACAGTTTTTCCAAAAATTTGATTACAAAATATAGCTCTTAAAAAAAAGGATGGGCCTTTCTCATAAACCATGACTTGTACACCTCTGGGAACTTCAGCATAGCTAGCTCCTACACAAATCTATAACATATGTTCGTAAAAAACTCTGCCCGTGTACAGTTTTTCCAAAAATTTGATTACAAAATATAGCTCTTAAAAAAAAGGATGGGTTTTTCTCGTAAACCATGACTTGTACACCTCTGGGAACTTCAGTACAGCTAGCTCTTACACAGATCTATGACATGTATTCGTAAAAGTCCCTGCCCGTGTACAGTTTTTCCAAAAATTTGATTACAAAATAAAACTCTTATAAAAAAAGGATGGGTTTTTCTCGTAAACCATGACTTGTACACCTCTGGGAACTTCAGCACAGCTAGCTCTTACACAGATCTATGACATGTATTCGTGAAAGTCCCTGCCCGTGTACAGTTTTTCCAAAAATTTGATTACAAAATGTTACACTTTAAAAAAAAAAAATGGGTTTATCTCGTAAACCATGACTTGTACACCTCTAAGAACTTCAGCACAGCTAGCTCTTACACAGAGCTATGACATGTATTCGTAAAAGTCTCTGCCCGTGTACAGTTTTTCCAAAAAATTGAAAAGTAAATTTCCTCCCCAAAAAAAAAAGGATGGGCCTATCTCATAAACCATGACTTGTACACCTCTGGAAACTTCAGCATAGCTAGCTCCTACACAAATCTTTATCATATGTTCGTAAAAGTCTCTGCCCGTGTACACTTTTTCCAAAAAATTGAAAAGTAAATTTCCTCCCCAAAAAAAAAGGATGGGCCTATCTCATAAACCATGACTTGTACACCTCTGGGAACTTCAGCATAGCTAGCTCCTACACAAATCTTTATCATATGTTCGTAAAAGTCTCTGCCCGTGTACACTTTTTCCAAAAAATTGAAAAGTAAATTTCACTACCAAAAAAAAAAGATGGGCCTATCTCATAAACCATGACTTGTACACCTCTGGAAACTTTAGCATAGCTAGCTCCTACATAAATCTATAACATATATTCGTAAAAAACTCTGCCCGTGTACAGTTTTTCCAAAAATTTGATTACAAAATGTTACACTTTAAAAAAAAAGGATGGGTTTATCTCGTAAACCATGACTTGTACACCTCTAAGAACTTCAGCACAGCTAGCTCTTACACAGAGCTATGACATGTATTCGTAAAAGTCTCTGCCCGTGTACAGTTTTTCCAAAAAATTGAAAAGTAAATTTCCTCCCCAAAAAAAAAGGATGGGCCTATCTCATAAACCATGACTTGTACACCTCTGGAATCTTCAGCATAGCTAGCTCCTACACAAATCTTTATCATATGTTCGTAAAAGTCTCTGCCCGTGTACACTTTTTCCAAAAAATAGAAAAGTAAATTTCACTACCAAAAAAAAAGGATGGGCCTATCTCATAAACCATGACTTGTACACCTCTGGGAACTTCAGCATAGCTAGCTCCTACACAAATCTATAACATATGTTCGTAAAAAACTCTGCCCGTGTACAGTTTTTCCAAAAATTTGATTACAAAATATAGCTCTTAAAACAAAAGGATGGGTTTTTCTCGTAAACCACGACTTGTACACCTCTGGGAACTTCAGCACAGCTAGCTCTTACACAGAGCTATGACATGTATTGGTTAAAGTCTCTGCCCGTGTACACTTTTTCCAAAAAATTGAAAAGTAAATTTCACTACCAAAAAAAAAAGATGGGCCTATCTCATAAACCATGACTTGTACACCTCTGGAAACTTTAGCATAGCTAGCTCCTACACAAATCTATAACATATATTCGTAAAAAACTCTGCCCGTGTAAAGTTTTTCCAAAAATTTGATTACAAAATAAAACTCTTATAAAAAAAGGATGGGTTTTTCTCGTAAACCATAACTTGTACACCTCTGGGAACTTCAGCACAGCTAGCTCTTACACAGATCTATGACATGTAATCGTGAAAGTCCCTGCCCGTGTACAGTTTTTCCAAAAATTTGATTACAAAATGTTACACTTTAAAAAAAAAGGATAGGTTTATCTCGTAAACCATAACTTGTACACCTCTAAGAACTTCAGCACAGCTAGCTCTTACACAGAGCTATGACATGTATTCGTAAAAGTCCCTGCCCGTGTACAGTTTTTCCAAAAATTTGATTACAAAATGTTACTCTTTAAAAAAAAGGAAGGGTTTTTCTCGTAAACCATGACTTGTACACCTCTGGGAACTTCAGCACAGCTAGCACTTACACAGATCTATGACATGTCTTCGTAAAACTCCCTGCCCGTGTACAGTTTTTCCAAAACTTTGATAACAAAATGTTACTCTTTAAAAAAAAGGAAGGGTTTTTCTCGTAAACCATGACTTGTACACCTCTGGGAACTTCAGCACAGCTAGCACTTACACAGATCTATGACATGTCTTCGTAAAACTCCCTGCCCGTGTACAGTTTTTCCAAAACTTTGATAACAAAATGTTAATCTTTAAGAAAAAGGATGGGTTTATCACGTAAACCATGACCTGTACACCACTGGGAACTTCAGCATAGCTAGCTCCTACACAAATCTTTATCATATGTTCGTAAAAGTCTCTGCCCGTGTACACTTTTTCCAAAAAATTGAAAAGTAAATTTCACTACCAAAAAAAAAGGATGGGCCTATCTCATAAACCATGACTTGTACACCTCTGGGAACTTCAGCATAGCTAGCTCCTACACAAATCTATAACATATGTTCGTAAAAAACTCTGCCCGTGTACAGTTTTTCCAAAAATTTGATTACAAAATATAGCTCTTAAAAAAAAAGGATGGGTTTTTCTCGTAAACCATAACTTGTACACCTCTGGGAACTTCAGCACAGCTAGCTCTCACAATAAGCTATAACATGCGTTCGTGAAAGTCCCTGCCCGTGTACAGTTTTTCCAAAAATTTAAAAAATAAATTTCACTCTAAAAAAAAAGAATGGGTTAATCTAGTAAACCATGACTTGTACACCCCTGAAAACTAAAGCACAGCTAGTTCTTACGAAGAGCTATGACATGTAAGCGTAAAAAACTCTGCCCGTGTACAGTTTTTCCATATATTTGATTACAAAATATAACTCTTAAAAAAAAAGATGGGTTTATCTCGTAAACCATGACTTGTACACCTCTGGGAACTTCAGCACAGCTAGCTCTTACATTGATTACAAAATGTTACTCTTTAAAAAAAAAGGATGGTTTTATCTCGTAAACCATGACTTGTACACCTCTAAGAACTTCAGCACAGCTAGCTCTTACACAGAGCTATGACATGTATTCGTAAAAGTCTCTGCCCGTGTACAGTTTTTCCATAAAATTGAAAAGTAAATTTCCTTCACAAAAAAAAGGATGGGCCTATCTCATAAACCATGACTTGTACACCTCTGGGAACTTCAGCATAGCTAGCTCCTACACAAATCTTTATCATATGTTCGTAAAAGTCTCTGCCCGTGTACAGTTTTTCCAAAAAATTGAAAAGTAAATTTCACCAAAAAAAAAGGACGAATTTATCTCGTAAACCTTGACTTGTACACCTCTGGGAACTTCAGCACAGCTAGCTCCTACACAAATCTATAACATTTGTTCGTAAAAGTCTCTGCCCTTGTACAGTTTTCCCAATAATTTGATTACAAAATAAAACTCTTAAAAAAAGGATGGGTATATCTCGTAAACCATGACTTGTACACCCCTGGGAACTTCAGCACAGCTAGTTCTTACACAGATCTATGACATGTATTCGTGAAAGTCCCTGCCCGTGTACAGTTTTACCTAAAATTTGATTACAAAATATAACTCTTAAAAAAAAAAGGATGGGTTTATCACGTAAACCATGACTTGTACGCCTCTGGGAACTTCAGCACAGCTATCTCTTACACAGATCTATGACATGTGTTCGTGAAAGTCCCTGCCCGTGTACAGTTTTACCTAAAATTTGATTACAAAATATAACTCTTAAAAAAAAAAGGATGGGTTTATCACGTAAACCATGACTTGTACGCCTCTGGGAACTTCAGCACAGCTATCTCTTACACAGAGCTATGACATGTGTTCGTGAAAGTCCCTGCCCGTGTACAGTTTTTCCAAAAATTTGAAAAATAAATTTCACTCCAAAAAAAAAGGATGGGTTTATCTCGTAAACCATGACTTGTACACCTCTGGGAACTTCAGCACAGCTAGTTCTTACCCAGAGCTATGACATGTAATCGTAAAAGTCCCTGCACGTGTACTGTTTTTCCAAAAATTTGAAAAATAAATTTCACTCCAAAACAAAAAGGATGGGTTTATCTCGTAAGCCATGACTTGTACACCTCTGGGAAGACAGCTAGTGCAACCATAGGGCTATAACACCTTGGTCGCATAAGTCCCAGGCTCTGCGTAGCGTCATGTTAGTGACGAATTAAGACTGAATTAGGCGCGGCAAGCCGCAACGGCACGGCTCGGTGCTGTGACGGCACAATCACTAATGCCATGCGCCTCGCGAACTCTTTGCTCTGAATCACCTATGCGCCTCGCTGTTTTGCACAGGCGGCTTGTGTTGGGAAGAAGCGGACACAAGACACCGACTGCCTGATGCACTGCTTGTAAGAGCATCTCCTTTAGGCTCATCCAGCTTGTAGTTTTCTCAATATTGCAAAGATACATATTGGGAAGATTTTCCACCTAAAAAATTGTAGAAGGGGCACAGAGCACAAGTTTTTTGTGATCAAATTCACTTCTCAGAACATGTGATACTATTACCCGTTTGAGAAATCAGTGATTTTTGGTGGAAGCCCACACCAGAAGGCATTTGATGATGGGATAGCTGAGCAGGAAAAATGTGCGTCCGAACCGGGATATGAACCCGGGACCTTCCGCTTGCCGGGCGGTTGCTCTACCAACTGAGCTATCCGGCCACACAAGATTCCTGCCTTCGCTGGGTGAGGAAAGGGCTCTCTCGGGAGAGAAGGGGAAGAAGCGACTCGTAAAGGTACGAGTTAACTACACAGGCAAATCGTGCAAGTGTATTCGACGTCCCCGCGACAGAGTTGGCTCTGACTGTGCACCTAGCCTCATTCTCAGAAGAGATGGAATGGATGAGAAATCAGTGATTTTTGGTGGAAGCCCACACCAGAAGGCATTTGATGATGGGATAGCTGAGCAGGAAAAATGTGCGTCCGAACCGGGATATGAACCCGGGACCTTCCGCTTGCCGGGCGGTTGCTCTACCAACTGAGCTATCCGGCCACACAAGATTCCTGCCTTCGCTGGGTGAGGAAAGGGCTCTCTCGGGCCTTTATCAAGATTATAATCTGTACCCCTAACAGGCTAACACCCACGAGCCGCCACTGCTACTAGCTCAGTTAGACATTTGATTTCCCTTTGCATGATTGTTGGAAAGAGCTATAATGAGTGGCATAACTATAGCAGGATTAATAAGAAATTAAGAAGCGATATTGTTTTTGTCGTAACTGATATTGTTTTTGTCTGCAAGCCCCATGTGAGACATGTTTAATCATGTTTACGGCTGTAACTCTTAAAATATGGTAGCACTAATAACGGGGTTTACGGCACTAATTAGCACTAATTTAGCACTAACCACCCTGAAAATTTCAGATCGATAGCTCACATGGGGCTTGCTGACGTTTAATCACGTTTAAGGCCGTAACTCTTTAAGTATGGCAGCACTAATTGCCAGGTTTACGGCAATAATTAGCACTAATTCAGCACTAACTACCCTGAAAATTTCAGATCGATTTCTCACGTGGGGCTTGCTGACGTTTCATCACGTTTACGGCCGTAACTCTTAAAGTATGGCAGCACTAATTGCCAGGTTAACGGCAATAATTAGCACTAATTCAGCACTAACTACCCTGAAAATTTCAGATCGATAGCTCACATGGGGCTTGCTGACGTTTAATCACGTTTAAGGCCGTAACTCTTAAAGTATGGCAGCACTAATTGCGGGTTTTACGGCACTAATTAGCACTAATTCAGCACTAACTTCCCTGAAAATTTCAGACCGATAGCTCACATGGGGCTTGCTAGCGTGAAGTTGGCAAGCCCCACAGACAACCCCTTGTGGCTTCCTTAATTTTGCAGCACTAATTTCCGGGTTTGCGGCACTAATTAGCACTAATTCAGCACTAACTCCTCACGTTGAAAAAATTTGAAAATTCGAAAGTAGGCTTGCCAACTTCACGGACACAATCTGTAGCTCACAACAGCTTTTGATAAAGGAAATGAACTGTATTCCTCTCGCAACTTATAAATAATACATGCTCCAGCCTAGTTCCTGGCCGAAAAATTATTCCAAATATAAATGAAAATGGGTGTTCATCGGGTCAGGTGCATTCTGCAACCGCATGATTCCCTGCATCATCACGAGTTCAATCGTGTCAATAAAACTCCCATATTTTAATTTGTCTATTTGTGTCTAATTTGTGACTTGTGTCTTGTTTACACTTCATTTATGCAATCCAATTAGTATTGGAGGGTATTTAACCCTCCTTAGGGGGGGTAGTAGGGTATTTAAGGCTAGTGCTCCAATCTAGTAGACCAAGACGATATACAAGACCGTTTAGTTTGTTGAAATCTTGAGCTCAGACACACATGCCAGCATGAGAAAATCCGGCCCTCACCCCACAGAGCTAGTGGATGCGTACCGCGAATTTAAACTTGCAAGTGCTGCTGGCCCACCGGGACACCGAGACACCGCTTGATTTTGGGCCGGTGGGGCCGGTGGTTTTTCAGTCGCATGTAAACGTAAAAGTCAAACGCCATAAAATAATATGATTAGCCATCTGGCAGAACCAAGATGTGTAGTTGGGACGAGGCTGGAGGCCGGCCGGCCCGACTCCACGGCCGGGATGGTTTGGGAGTCGGGCCGCCTGCCTCAGCGGCTGGTCAAAATCTTCCCGAATGCAAAAGATATTTCCATTTCATCCGTTTTGTGTATTATATATATTGCGAAGCTTACGAACACCCGCAACCCCCGCACCCACGTGAGGTAGATGGTGGCGCAAGATGATATGACATCATCCAAGCTATCATTCAACCTAAATACAAGAGCCAGCAGTTGGCGCCGGCTTGTCCGCTCCGGCCATATCGCTAGGCGAAAGCGATATTTTGCAATCAGCGCGATGACGTTGGGAATGAGCAGGGAAGAAAATCACACGCTGACATAGACGTAAACATTGATAATTCGCCCAGTTTTTCTGTAGCAACACGTTTAGTAGCCGTGTGGCTTGCACAATTTCCGGGAGTGAGCCGTGTTCCTTCTGTCTTTACTGTGATTCGTGCTATCACACGGCACGTGAGAAAAGTGATGCAAATACTGCTAGTACTCTAATCTCTATAGGGAAGACCCAATTGACTTTTTTTTACCAACAATAGCTTCCAGCCTGATTGAGCCGATTCAGAACATAAGGGCCGTTATTTCGAAGTACTAGATTTACTTGCAATGGATTGTAGTGGTGCGTTTGAGGAGAGAGTCATTTTAGCCACGTCAACAAAACGCAGGAACATACTTGATCTTCAAAAAACTTTACAGGTAAGACCGTTTAACAATTTCACAGAGTTTCAGGACGTGGTGCATGGTGGTACCCTGAATGATGCATGCATTTCAAGACCCGATTTGAAAATTATTTTCCGTCTCCCTGATGAAAAGACCCACGCTTCGCCACTGTTTGGCACTTGCCACTCGTAACAACATTATCCCTCGTTTTGCAGTCCACGCTAATTCCCAAACAGCAATACTGCGTATCACAGCGAGTGTAAATGTTCACATGCCACGTGTTGTAGATCGATCTCACGCAGCCTTGCGAGGCTTTTAGTCCTTCATGTGTTCCAGTAATTTTCGTCATTAGAATTGCAGACTAAGCTTAAGTTCACTGGTGCCAGCCAGCCGGCCGGCATTTTGACGGATTCGGAAATTGTAATAGAGCCCGTGAATTGTATAACGAGCTATATTGTTTTTTAATATTTTTAAGATAAATGTTTGCTTCTCTTACGAATGCCTTCTACTCCATGCCTAGATAGATATTTGATTTCAGTGTGCAAGATTGCTTGAATACTGGCACTGCTATCGGGACTCGGGAGTAATAAGAAGCGTCATTGTTTTCGTCGTAACCGAGACACGAGTAAATAAAAATGTTACATTAGTGGCATTTTGCTATCGTAGATCTAAAATTAATTGTGCCTATATACGAGCGATAGGTAGTGTAGGAGTGGTTACCTGGTGAAATTAACTTCCCTCGTCGATTTCTGATACCTAATAATGAATTTAGGGCCTTGCAAAAAAGATCCCATGTTTACGGGAAGAAGATTAAAAATAGTCGAAAACCGTGATTTTCGGCCTAGGTGCTTAGAAAAACATCTCCCATAAGGAATAACACGGGGAACTTTTTCGACCCTTAGCACCTACGAGTACCTTTGGTCAGAAAAAATAAACAAAAATAGTGTCACACTCGTCCATCTTTTATCTGTGTATATATTTTTTGGTTTTTGTGATCGGAGTTTTCGTTTAGCCGCAGGACGCTGATAACCGAAGGCGTGTAATCGGCGTGCTGCATTTACTTGGCTCGAAGCGGCAGCCCGCGGCAGCCGCAGCGGCAACCGCCGCGGCTACCGCCGCGGATGGAGAATCGTCGGGTACGGGAGGGGATAGAATCGTGGTGGATTCCAGTCACACATGCTTCAGCTTGAGCTTGTTTATCGCCGTTCGCGCTTGTAGCTCTGTCCATTCATCGTTCATCGCATTGGATTCGGAGCTGCAGTTTTGTTAATGTTTAATGATTTTATTAAATTTTTATGGCCCAAGCTAACGCTGGGCTTATGTTCGAACCTGAATATTCGGAGGAAGAATTGACTGCGATAGAAAAATTAAGCGATGTGTCAAATGAAGACGTACTAGATACAATTGATGTGCTTGGTTGGTGTAAATGCGATGAATGTGAGGTGATGCCAACTGAAACCGAGAGTGTTGGCTAAGCAGACATAGTCAGGCTGCAGGTTGCAGCCTACAGGCCTGACACATAAACGTAATCCAAAAATGTCACAATCGTAGCTTTTATTTTATATCATCACACATATGTCGACTTTTTAGCTAATCACCAACCAGGATAATAAGCCGAACGCGAGATCAGTGTCAAGTCATCAAAGAAGATATTGGGAACAATTGCTCGTTGTAACGCAATCCACGCTGTGTGTGTAGCATGCACTGTACACTGTGTTATACACCTATCGCTCGCACACATAGACTAGGCCCGAAATTGAAATTTTTCAACTTTGGGGCCCGGCCTGTTAAAAGCTGCCAACAAAGTGATTCTAATAGATTTTTTAATGCTGAATCCGAAAAACATTGTTGGCAATCACCATTTCCACTATTTTACCCTTAAAACCCAATAAGGGTAGAAAGCGGCTGGTACAAAGAAAATAATTCACAGAACCTGCAATATTAACACTAGAAAAAAAACAAAAAAGTTGAAATATTCAGAAAAGACTAATAAGTGTAACTAACGATTCAAATCTGCGACATGAGTTATAATTTGGGGTGAAAACAGGGATGCAAAATTGAGACGGCGCGAGAAAAAATATTAGCATTGCCGTATTACGAGATCTAATCAACGATAATAAATAATAAATATAGACTTTGTTAGGTCAATGCGTGTAGAAGGCAATGAAGTTTTCCCAAAAAGAATCGCGTAAATATTTTGATCACAATTAATTCCGAAAGACAACAGATACGAGCCCGGCCGAGAGGCTAGCCGTGTCGCCAGCGACGAACGCGCTCCGCTGATTGGTCAGTTGGCTGCTGGTCTCGCATTTAGCCATGTGGAATCAGCGCGCGCTTGTGGTTCAAACGCAACATTTCACAGTTATTTCTTCTTTATTGGTACTATAACTAAAATAATGACGAGGTAAGCATTGTGCATTGTTACCAGAGATAGGTACTTGATGTTAGAAATACGCATGAAGCTATTTACCCGTACGGAGTCTTTGGGACAAGTCACATTCATTCACACGCGACACTTATATTGACAGTTTATATCTTATTTCATGTTGTACCACCATGCCTTCAATTAAAAAAGAAACCCTATATTGATGATATTGATCCAAGCTTTTGTGTGTTTCAAGTTTCAACATATTATTATTATCTTCGTCTTGATAATCTAATACCACATTACAACAGGAAGATTCCCAACAAAACATCTGAATTCGTCAGTGCAGAGCAATTTAGATTTGTGACAACTATATCGCAATGGAGACATTGCATTATTTATCCGTACGTATTATTTGGAACAATCGCTATACATTTTGGGATACTATGAGTGGCACCAGTTTTATCTTATATGCCACCGGATCTTATATGCTAAAAAAATTCATAGCCCAATAGTGTTTTCCGCCGAATGGAAAATTTTAACAAGGATTTTAGATGACGTAGCTTGGTGTAATGTGCATGCCAATCAAATGTGTTTCGGAGTCCAAAAATTGACATCCTGACGTTATGCACAACGTCTTGAGCTGAACTCAATATTGTAGAGTTTTTGACAACTCCTCTGTGTCTTGAGAGAGCCACCCATGAACAAGGTGCAAAGGTTCTGGAATGCACTTTTAAACTTCATATTGGCTAACTACCAATGAGTGACGATTATCAAGTGATCTGAGCTTATTCGAGTAGCAACGTGAACCATGTGCATCAGATCTTTGTCGACTGGTTTAGATAGGAGAGGTGATACATCTTCGGCGGTATCCAATCGGTCGACCTGCATCACATTATTATTTCGTGGCACAAAATAAGTAGCGTGGTCCTCTTCATTCAGACTTTAGAAGAACGGATACACTTTTGATCTCGATTACTATAAGCTCTTGAAGAGATTTTTTGTCTCGAAGGCAATTTAAACCATAAAACTGTTTTACAAACTTACAAAAATCGCACGATGTGTGCTTTGCATCTTTTAAAAGTCGCTCGTGGATTTGATCCATGGTTATCATGTTTTCAAATCTTGTCTGCAAAACAGACAGTGGTTTATTAAAAATCGCGGTTCTCAACTATTTCTACACCTATTCCTCCCAGGGTTATCCGATGGGCGGGGGGAACCTGCTTCGTTTTTGCGTTGAATGTTCGTTTTATTAGTGATATAAGAGAAGCGCCCTCCATGCCAAAAAAGGGTTGCCACTTAGTTCTTACAGATAATTTTTGACTTGATAAAAAAAACGATAAATATTTGATATCAGCGCTGCTTGCCTGAGTTGCAAGCAATCTCCAACATTCTCTTTTCCTAAAAAGAGACATTTTTAATGTAATCCTGATTTGCATTCCTGCATGCATTGGATTTCGGTCTGGTCAGTCTGTCAAAGACAAAACGAAAGTGAAGACTTAAAGTGGAATCTACTCTGAAGTATTGTATACGGGTAAAGTGGCATTGCTTTGACAGTAAAAAACTGTGATTTGCACCACTACATTAACTACTTTAATAAGTATGTTTCAAGTCACAAGTTAGAGCAATATGTGGGTGAAAGTGAATATTTGGTTCCCAGTCCCACCCCTGTCGGCAAAGAGAAGTACAAAAATTTAACTCAGCAAACTCAACGAACTGAGGAAGCATGCTGCCAGGGCTGCCAGCTCCATGGACAAGCGCTCACACGCAAGATTAGCGTGATGCGTGATACGTGATGCGTATGCGCGCTGTGATTGGTTCCGCGGCATCGCCCGACACTCGCCGTATTACACGGCGCCGTCTTGTTTCTGTTATAAAACAAAAACTAAACTAGGTAAAGTAAATATGTTGACGGCATCATGGGCACAAATTGTCAGCGATGTTTTGGGGAAAATTTCAAATCTCTATCTCTTACCGTTTGCTTACAATGACGTGGTATGTTTTTTTGGTCCAAAGCAAAAACTCAAACTTTTGTGTTTGAGGGCCTATTTCGTGGTTAATTGTTATGAAAATCTAAACTCAGAATAATTCCAACTATGAAAAATACTTTCCTTAACAACATACATTTTTTAAATTAATTTTAGGACAGTTATCTTCGTGCGTATACAGCATTAAAAAAAATATGGTAAAAACCGTGTTTTTGGCGATTTTGGGGGGTAAAAACCCAATTTTGAAACTGCCAACAATGGTTTTTAGATGCAGCATATTCTTCTGAAAAGGAATAACATTGTTGGCAGCTTTTAACACCCCGGTTCGCCACTCATCAGAAGGAGACACATTTTTTAGAAATCGGTCCCAGTCTAACATGCATTGACACTGGCCACTAGTCACAAATAATCTTAAAGTACGATAGCAAAATGCCACCCTGTGACTTTTTTGTTTACACATGTATTTCTTAACATCGCCTCGGCTACGACGAAAAAAATTACGCTTCTTGCCCGATAGCTTCGCCAGATTCATTATAGTATTCCAGCAATCTTGCAAAGTGAAATCAAATATCTAAACGGGCTAGTAGTAGTAGTATGACTAGCTGAGTAAGATATTTGGTGTTATGTATCGCCGGCCAATACGCTGTTTTTCCTTTGACTACCTATACCAGAAAATTTATGCACACTAAAATTTCGTGACTTCTGACTTCTGATTCCTGACTTAAAAGTTCACGAGTTATAATCATAAAACTAACGAACCATTCATCCCACGTATTAATAATTCTATTTAGTGCACTAAAGGGTAGAGGCAAAGAAGGTAGAAGTGGTAGAAGGTTCCCGGCAAGCATGCACACAGCAGCGTTGTGCGTATGTCGCAGCGAACGAGGGGAAGCGAGAGCTTTGCAAGCCACGCTGGTGCCGGGCTGGCCTTGCAGGTCGCGAGGAGAGGTGGAGGAAAGACACGTGCTAGAGAGAGAGGCTAAACCGAGCGACTGTACGAAGAGAAAATACCGCACACTGACAATTCTCGCCGCCCAAAATCACCGAAAACTTCGATATTTTTTAAAAAATCACCCTTTTCTGCCATTCTTAGTCCATGGGAGTGTCAAGACTCATGTTGTAGTTCAGAATCGATGGAAAAAAGTAATTTTAAGAGGTAAATTCCCCATTAAGACACATACAGCGTGGATTGCATTACAACGAGCAATAATTGTTCTAATATCAGCTTTGACCCTGATCTCGGTTTCTTACCCTGATTGGTGTTATTTCTTACTTGCAGCTGGCTTCTCTACCCGACATTATTCCTTGTTTTTCAGTTGAAGCTGAAGCTTATTTATTTTCCCATATCGTGTGTGTGTATATAGTCTGATCATAGGCGTGCGCAGGGTAAATCGTTAGATACGGGAAAGCTTAAATACATTATGCCATTGTGGAACCTGTGAGGGGGGGGGGGGGGGGAATCTTGTCAAATTTGGTCGTATATTAAGATGATAATGTCCATCATCTGCAGTTTTGTTGTACATGCAGTTGGCTTGTGGATTGATAAGAGAATTGGTTTCCAAAGTCAAAGTGTTACACGTAGCACCCCGTAGGCAAAGATACTTGTATATACGTAAGTACCTTGTTAAAAATGCGGTGATCACACCCTTTGCCGATGCTTTGCAATGCTCAGAAATGCGATTTTTAGGTGGCATTTTGCTGCCACTTGCGAGCACGTATCTGACTCGAACAAGCAAGCATATTCTCTGTCTCTGGTGTCCCGAATAAAAACAATAAAATTTAATAGGTAAGGTACCCAGGAATTTGGTTGTATGTTGCATTGCCTCAGCGCCTCGTCAGTTGTCCCAGCATATTCCTTCGAAACTGACTCTACGCCGCCTCACATGCTAGGTTGATAATTCTACAGCCACTGATTCTACGTAATATATAACCAGCGGTGTGAACTTTAAGGTCGCTCTCGAATAACTTCGGTCGTGTTCGGTCATATGGTGTTAGTACGACGTTGTGAACTTTTGGCTTCCCCCTCCATTCCGGCTGCCGCCAGCCCCACAGCCACATGGTTCGGCTGTCAGCGCAATGCGAAGTCAACACAAGTTCACAACACCATTGCAGCAGCAACTCTCAAAGGGGAAAGAGCACGCTGTCTGTACGCTCCGCGAGAACAATTTCAATTTGTGTTCGAGCTTCTGTGCTCTTATTTGCTTTCCAGTTGGTCCAGTATCTGGTTGCTATTCATTTATTTATGTATACTTAGAAATTGGTTGATTGGGTTTTTGTATTTTCTTTGCACAGTTAATTGTTTGCTCCGGGAAGTTTTTATTCGTCATTGTCTTCTGGCTTAAGTGTTCAACACGTCATTATATTTATTTAGTGTACTTTTGATAAAATATATTTATATTTTAAAGGCTATAAGATGTCTCTTAAGCAAGCTCCCATTATATTTGTCTGAAGAGATCTTGAACACACTATTTTATTCAGTAATGCTTCGTTTTAGAAACTTGTAGTGCCTGTAGTTTTATATGTGTCATTTTTATAACATGGGTTTTGATTATTCGTAAATATATTTTGGTGCTTCGAAGCAATTTCTTGTCATAATGGGACGTAAAACTAGTCTCATTCACAAAAAAAACAGAGAACTAGCCCAAAAATATGCAGAAACGCTTATTGAAGGTATTAACAATGGGTCCAAACCCGAGCTAAGCGGCAGCCTCGGCGAGAACAGCCCTCTTGGCAAAGTCGTTGTTCAAGTGCATGGACACTATGATTCAGGTAGGGAGCATAACTTACTTCGCTGGTGGAAAAGGGACGCGTATGGTATTAGGAAATGTGTAAACTCAAGATGTGTAGATCAAGACAACGTCCCCAAATTATTTCACGATGCGTTGGAAATTGACGATCCGCACCAAATGGCACAAATTCTTTTTGATGAAGAAATATTGAGACCAGGTCCGCAGCGGGAGTACGGAAGCATTGTCGGCGAGCTTGCCATTGGAGACGAAGCAGTTTCAACAATATGCCAACGGCTGGGTGGTAATGAAAGAAATAGGCAAATAAGACTCAAGCTTTTAACCAGACTCAAACGCAACTTCCATGGCATTAGAGAGCAATACGATCAAATAAAGAGCCAATACTTTGCTGCTAATGCAATTGATGAGATTCCTTTGGGGGATAAAGACTTTCTTCCGGTACGTTCATCCACGCCTAACGTAGAGCAGGCGGTGCGAATGGAGCAGGGTAATGAGAGACCGATACCTGATAACGAGAAGAGCTCTGCCTCGGATATAAGTTCAGCTGTTGTACGGGAATACGACTTTAATATGTCCACTGAGAATTCGGAACCTAGTGTTTTGGACTCCGTTACGTCGCAGGATAGTGATGGATTGATGTATCACTGTCCTCCTGCATCCTCCGAGGAACTTGAGCGGAGGGTAAAGGTGGATACTGTGATTGTAGAGTCTGATTCTTTTACCGACAGCGAACCACAAACCAAGAACGTTCAGCAACGCCCTGGAATTCTGAATACATACAACACGTCTGATTCACCCGCCTTTAGCATATTGACGCCTCATTTGACTCCCAACCTGACCAGGAACGTTGTTCAGATTCCCCAAAGTATAAATCCCAAGCCGGATGGCAAGATGGAGCAGGGTAATGAGAGACCGATACCTGATAACGAGAAGAGCTCTGCCTCGGATATAAGTTCAGCTGTTGTACGGGAATACGACTTTAATATGTCCACTGAGAATTCGGAACCTAGTGTTTTGGACTCCGTTACGTCGCAGGATAGTGATGGATTGATGTATCACTGTCCTCCTGCATCCTCCGAGGAACTTGAGCGGAGGGTAAAGGTGGATACTGTGATTGTAGAGTCTGATTCTTTTACCGACAGCGAACCACAAACCAAGAACGTTCAGCAATGCCCTGGAATTCTGAATACATACAACACGTCTGATTCACCCGCCTTTAGCATATTGACGCCTCATTTGACTCCCAACATAACAAAAAACGGTGTTCAGATACTTCAAAATCAAAATCCTAACCCCGGCGGCAAAATAGACTCGGACTCCGATTATGAGTTAAAATCCCAGGGCCAAGAGGCACAGAAAATAACAAGCATTGGGCATGGTGAACGCTTGTCAGCAGCCACTACCAAACCAAAGCATGGGACGCAATATATCATGCAGCAACGACTTAAAAATTTCGGAGCTTGTAATAAGGAAATTGGACACATGTATTTCGAGTATGCTGAATGGAAGAAGTTCCTAAGCGGCCGCACCTTGACAGCAGCAGTTTACGCTGAGGCATTTAGGGACAAGTTCTTCCCAATTAACAAGCATAAATGCATTGTTTGCATCAAGACGTCTGAATTTCAAATGAAGACATTCTTAGTCGTAAAAGGATATTGTTCACATCCACACTGCAGACTTTTCAAATTCGTTGTAAAAAAAACCCCGGTTGTTGGCAGTCGCATGGTTGTACAAGTACAAAGCGACCTAGTTCCGGTGTGTCACAGGGATATTAGAACTTCTCAAGTACGGGGGCCAAAGCGCGACGAAGCGAAGCGGAAGCTGATGGAAATGAAACCCGCACAGTACGGGGCAGAACAGCTTACCAAGGCAAGGCAAAACCCTGATGCTCTCTTCGAAGGTAATGCCCTGGATGTAAAGTCAGACGACACGTACCGAAAGATCCGTGAAGAGGCACAGGCAAAATATGACCTCCATCGGGATCATTTTAAAGATCTTTTGTGTCTACAAGACAAAACGTATGACTCTAAACAAAAAGAATACGAATACATTCAGTCCGTGGCAAGACCTCTCCATGTGTACGTATTCAGCTTGGAGCAGATACGTGTGATAAAAGAAATCGGTAACAGAGGCACTCTACCAACACTATACATTGACGCCACAGGAAGTGTGGTAAAAAAGATGGCATTCGACAACAAGCAGGTGCTTTATTATGCGGGTGTGATTCAGGTCGACGAATGCACCTTTCCGGCATTTGAACTGATTACGTCCCAACACGACAGCGCTGAGATTAGCTCATTTTTAATGAGCTATCGTAATCACGCCCACAAACACGCCAAAAAGTGGCCGTTGTTCAAAAACGTCGTTTCAGACTTTTCCTTTGCCATAATCAACGGGGTGTGTTGGGCGTTTAACCATTTGGATATAACAGAGTATCTTCGTCAGTGCCACAGATGGGTCAAGGGCACCCTAGACCCCAACGCCATGTCAAATCTAACTACTCTTCATCTTTGCTGTGCACATTTAATGAAGAATATGGCGGACAGCATCGGCGAGCTGTGTGGTACTAAGAAGACTTCGAGAAAGATGAACCTCAAGTATTTTGTACTTGAAGTGGTGGGGTCTATGTTTAACATGAGGGACTATGAACAAGTTAAAGCGCAGTTCATGCATCTAACTGTTGTGCTCATGTCCCCCAAACAAACTCGAAAATTTGAAGAGTCACTGGCTTTTATTGTATCACTAGACGCTAATACCCAGCCAGAAAAGCCCAGAGAATCCGTCATTGAACAGGACGAAGAATTCCCAACATGGGAAAGGACGGTGTATGCGAGTAGTCCTTTCTACAAAGAATTTCTATCGATTTTGCAAGAAACGTTAGACGATGACCCAGAGGCTGATGACAACGACATGTATAGCCCCCGAATTATCTACCTGATCCTGCGACGGTGGATTCCATACTTGCCACTGTGGACAAAGGTTATGGAGAATGCCTCGGATGAGCCCACTAACAGGCACTGTAATGCCGTTGTGGAAGGGTGGTTTTCGGTGGTCAAAAATTTCAAGCATCCCAAAGTGGTGAACACTCGAGTTGCTCGATTTTTGAAATGCCGCCGGGAGCACACCCTAGCCATATACACTAGGTTGATTTTCGCGATACCTAAGCGAAGACTTAATCAGGGCCCAAAACGCAAAAGGGGGGAAAAAACAAAAAATAATAATGACACATGCGACAAGCTGTCCAAAAGCGATGCCTCTCCGACGAAGAAACTGGATATTTCAAAAACGGATCCTGGGGTGCGAGAAATTTGGTCAAAGAAAATAGAATCAAATCCCTCTTTGGACGATTGCTACGATAGCGATGTTCATCAGAGAAAAAAGCAACGGATGGCAGACACGGATGCAGCCGATAATCCTTGTGTAATGGAGACTTGGGCAAAGAAAAAAGATCGAAAACCCTCCTACTTTAGTAGATTAAATTTAAAGAGGATAAATTCCATGTTCACTGCCAAGACGAAGAAGCCTGTGGACCCTGCACTCGAGTGCAATGATGGCATTCCGGCCAAGAAAGGCAAGAAAAGCACGGCTTGGAAGGTAGGCCACGCACCTAAAGCCAAGTGCGCAACGAGTGTCACCATGGCACGAGAAACCCGACAACTAGACAATGATTGCATTGAGACTGCAATCGTGATTCCTGAAGCTATTACTCAACCCCGGGTCGGAAAGCTAATTCGTTCGGAAGCCACTGTCGAAAAAAAAACAAAGCAACCGCAAAAAAAAAAACTCGTTGAAAAAAAGATTGATAAAGTCGAGAGAAAAAAGTTCCATTCGAAAAAAAGAAAACCCGACCAAGTGATTTCGCGCAATATACTACCAAATGGACTGTTTGAAGATCCGTTATACTACCTAAATGGTTTTAGTGACGGTTATGTCGTGGCTCGGATTAGGGAATCTGGTTCGCGAACTGCGACCTCACTCACTTTTGAATCTTTTCATCGGTTGAATTGGCAAACCAGTCGGCGAAAATATAACGAATCCCAGTGGCTGGACGACACAGTTATCGATCTTTTGGCTGACATTTTAATTCAAAAAAAGGGAACCGGAGACGATCGTCTGCTACGATGCCAAACAACGGCACAAATATTTGGCGAAGGGACTTTCCCCAACCCAAAATTGTTTTCGGGATTCAAAGGACGGATATTCATGCCCACTAACGTTAACGGAAATCACTGGGTTCTGGCTGTTGCTGACCTCCACGACAGAACATTCGATGTCATGGATTCGAGCGCAGATGTTTTTGCTTGTGAAAAGAGGAACAAAAAAATGTTTACTATGTTCAAAAGGTGCATGGTTTCAAACGCAGTACGCAACAAGAAATTATGGTCTCTGAAACGCGAGAGAAACACATGTACCCAAGATGATGGCCACAATTGTGGTATTTTTGTATTGCATTTCATCTCGGAAATTGCTTCAGGTGGATCGTGCAGCCGCCGTTTTGACCCTAAACAGTTGAGAAAAGATTTCGCACGACTTCTCCTGCTGAGTTCAGAATCCGTCGACAACCAATGCTATGTTTGCGGTGTCATCGCAAAGACGGCGAAACAACCATGGATCAGCTGTAATCTTTGCAAGCGCTGGTTGCACTGTGTTTGTATTAGCTTCGATGTCAGTGGTGCTGGGCACGATGCTAGCTTGCCTCAAACGTGCAGAATCTGCATCCATAACTTCGGCATCGCTGTCGACCTGAACGCACTTACGAGCCTTTCTGCTCAGAGTACAGTCACAGGATCGTACCACCAAGGCGACAATCGGTTTTCGACAGAGAGCCGGGGCAGACAGTGTACAGCGAACTCGGCAGTTGCTGTCATTTTAGCTAATCAATTAACACCGTCAAAATGGACCCGAGACAGCCTCGACACGATTCTTCTTGACGGAGATAAGTTGTTTAGGGCGATCCTAGACAGTGGTCGGTTAGGTCCACACGAATTTCTGGCAGTTGATGACCTATTGGGCTGTATTACTGTCAACAAAACCGCAGTTGAAATCAGTCTGGACGCGATAAATTTGCCCGTACAAGGCTTCCTTGAGCCTCAAGCTAGCAATGTCAACAACCTGCAAGTTAGCTTGACACAATTTTTGGGCAAGTCATCATCAGGACTTATGTGTGCTAATGGAATAACAGTTGCAATAGGTTTTTATGCCGAAGGGGGCGGTAAGTTCTGGTATTTCGACTCACATTCGAGGGACAGTAACGGTATTGCCACGCCACAAGGTACATCGTGCCTAGCGCTGTTTGAGAATCTTCTCGACTTGTGCGAGTTATTCATACAAAATGTTGGCCCAACCAGAGAGCCAACGCCATACTCGATTGAAGCCATTATGGTATCTCCGTCTGCACTTTAAATCAGAGACACGTGGCTTTCCGTTTACGTTGTTTCATAAAAATCTAAATTTGTCTTTTAAAGTAAAATTAAGTTTTGCAATTTTTGGGAAAACTGGTGATCGCTGGGACGTTTGCGATCAGGGCTAAACAAGCTATAAGACAAAAAGCTTTTCTGAAGTTTCAAGAGGCGTACATGTCATGGTTGGCAAATTAAATGCAAATTGGTTTCAAAGATTAAAATATAGTTTCCCAATGTTTGGAAATAACTTTTCAAGGGCTGGGACTTTTGCAACAAAGTTGTCAAAGCTCTTTGCAAGCACTAGCTATACTGAACATTGAAGAGTGTACAAATAATGGTTTCAAGAAAATCCCAAGTTCGTTTTTAAGTGTAAAATAGTTAATTTACCAGTTTTTTGAAAAAACGTTCACAGGACGGGACTTTTTGCGTCCAAGTGCAATAGCCTATAAGATAGTCTAGCTGTGCTGAAGTTCCCAGAGGTGTACAAGTCATGATTTACAAGATACACCCATCCTTTTTTTTTAAGACTAACATTTACTTTTCAATTTTTTGGAAAAAGTATACACGGGCAGAGACTTTAACGAATACATGTCATAGCTCTTTGTAAGAACTAGCTGTGCTTAAGTTTTCAGGGGTGTACAAGTCATGGTTTATGAGATAGGCCCATCCTATTTTTTTGGTAGTGAAATTTACTTTTCAATTTTTTGGAAAAAGTGTACACGGGCAGAGACATTAACGAATACATGTCATAGCTCTGTGTAAGAGCTAGCTGTGCTGAAGTTCCCAGAGGTTTACAAATCATGGTTTACGTGATAAACCCATCCTTTTTGTTTAAGAGTTATATTTTGTTATCAAATTTTTGGAAAAACTGTACACGGGCAGGGACTTTCACGAATACATGCCATAGATCTGTGTAAGAGCTAGCTGTGCTGAAGTTCCCAGAGGTGTACAAGTCATGGTTTACGAGATAAACCCATCCTTTTTTTTAAAGAGTTATATTTTGAAATCAAATTTTTGGAAAAACCGTACACGGGCCGAGACTTGAACGAACATATGAGAAAGATTTGTGTAGGAGCTAGCTATGCTGAAGTTTCCAGAGGTGTACAAGTCATGGTTTATGAGATAGGCCCATCCATTTTTTTTGGGAAGGAAATTTACTTTTCAATTTTATGGAAAAACTGTACACGGGCAGAGACCTTAACGAATACATGTCAGAGCTCTGTGTAAGAGCTAGCTGTGCTGAAGTTCTTAGAGGTGTACAAGTCATGGTTTACGAGATAAACCCATCCTTTTTTTTAAAGAGTAACATTTTGTAATCAAATTTTAAGTAAAACTGTACGCGAGCAGGGACTTTTACGATTACATGTCATAGCTTCTTGTGAGAGCTAGCTGTGCTGAAGTTCCCAGAGGTGTACAAGTCATGGTTTACGAGAAAAACCCATCCTTTTTTTTAAGAGCTATATTTTGTAATCAAATTTTTGGAAAAACTGTACACGGGCAGAGTTTTTTACGAACATATGTTATAGATTTGTGTAGGAGCTAGCTATGCTGAAGTTCCCAGAGGTGTACAAGTCATGGTTTATGAGAAAGGCCCATCCTTTTTTTTAAGAGCTATATTTTGTAATCAAATTTTTGGAAAAACTGTACACGGGCAGAGTTTTTTACGAACATATGTTATAGATTTGTGTAGGAGCTAGCTATGCTGAAGTTCCCAGAGGTGTACAAGTCATGGTTTATGAGAAAGGCCCATCCTTTTTTTTTGGTAGAGAAATTTACTTTTCAATTTTTTGGAAAAAGTGTACACGGGCAGAGACTTTAACGAACATATGATAAAGATTTGTGTAGGAGCTAGCTATGCTGAAGTTTCCAGAGGTGTACAAGTCATGGTTTATGAGATAGGCCCATCCTTTTTTTTTGGGGAGGAAATTTACTTTTCAATTTTTTGGAAAAACTGTACACGGGCAGAGACTTTTACGAATACATGTCATAGCTCTGTGTAAGAGCTAGCTGTGCTGAAGTTCTTAGAGGTGTACAAGTTATGGTTTACGAGATAAACCTATCCTTTTTTTTAATGTGTAACATTTTGTAATCAAATTTTTGGAAAAACTGTACACGGGCAGAGACTTTAACGAATACATGTCATAGCTCTTTGTAAGAACTAGCTGTGCTTAAGTTTTCAGGGGTGTACAAGTCATGGTTTATGAGATAGGCCCATCCTATTTTTTTGGTAGTGAAATTTACTTTTCAATTTTTTGGAAAAAGTGTACACGGGCAGAGACATTAACGAATACATGTCATAGCTCTGTGTAAGAGCTAGCTGTGCTGAAGTTCCCAGAGGTTTACAAATCATGGTTTACGTGATAAACCCATCCTTTTTGTTTAAGAGTTATATTTTGTTATCAAATTTTTGGAAAAACTGTACACGGGCAGGGACTTTCACGAATACATGTCATAGATCTGTGTAAGAGCTAGCTGTGCTGAAGTTCCCAGAGGTTTACAAGTCATGGTTTACGAGATAAACCCATCCTTTTTTTTTAAGAGTTATATTTTGAAATCAAATTTTTGGAAAAACCGTACACGGGCAGAGACTTTAACGAACATATGAGAAAGATTTGTGTAGGAGCTAGCTATGCTGAAGTTTCCAGAGGTGTACAAGTCATGGTTTATGAGATAGGCCCATCCTTTTTTTTTGGGAAGAAAATTTACTTTTCAATTTTATGGAAAAACTGTACACGGGCAGAGACCTTAACGAATACATGTCATAGATCTGTGTAAGAGCTAGCTGTGCTGAAGTTCCCAGAGGTGTACAAGTCATGGTTTACGTGATAAACCCATCTTTTTTTTTAAGAGTTATATTTTGTAATCAAATTTTAAGTAAAACTGTACGCGAGCAGGGACTTTTACGATTACATGTCATAGCTTATTGTGAGAGCTAGCTGTGCTGAAGTTCCCAGAGGTGTACAAGTCATGGTTTACGAGAAAAACCCATCCTTTTTTTTAAGAGCTATATTTTGTAATCAAATTTTTGGAAAAACTGTACACGGGCAGAGTTTTTTACGAACATATGTTATAGATTTGTGTAGGAGCTAGCTATGCTGAAGTTCCCAGAGGTGTACAAGTCATGGTTTATGAGAAAGGCCCATCCTTTTTTTTTGGTAGAGAAATTTACTTTTCAATTTTTTGGAAAAAGTGTACACGGGCAGAGACTTTTACGAACATATGATAAAGATTTGTGTAGGAGCTAGCTATGCTGAAGTTTCCAGAGGTGTACAAGTCATGGTTTATGAGATAGGCCCATCCTTTTTTTTTGGGGAGGAAATTTACTTTTCAATTTTTTGGAAAAACTGTACACGGGCAGAGACTTTTACGAATACATGTCATAGCTCTGTGTAAGAGCTAGCTGTGCTTAAGTTCTTAGAGGTGTACAAGTTATGGTTTACGAGATAAACCTATCCTTTTTTTTTAAAGTGTAACATTTTGTAATCAAATTTTTGGAAAAACTGTACACGGGCAGGGACTTTCACGATTACATGTCATAGATCTGTGTAAGAGCTAGCTGTGCTGAAGTTCCCAGAGGTGTACAAGTTATGGTTTACGAGAAAAACCCATCCTTTTTTTATAAGAGTTTTATTTTGTAATCAAATTTTTGGAAAAACTTTACACGGGCAGAGTTTTTTACGAATATATGTTATAGATTTGTGTAGGAGCTAGCTATGCTAAAGTTTCCAGAGGTGTACAAGTCATGGTTTATGAGATAGGCCCATCTTTTTTTTTTGGTAGTGAAATTTACTTTTCAATTTTTTGGAAAAAGTGTACACGGGCAGAGACTTTAACCAATACATGTCATAGCTCTGTGTAAGAGCTAGCTGTGCTGAAGTTCCCAGAGGTGTACAAGTCGTGGTTTACGAGAAAAACCCATCCTTTTGTTTTAAGAGCTATATTTTGTAATCAAATTTTTGGAAAAACTGTACACGGGCAGAGTTTTTTTAGGAACATATGTTATAGATTTGTGTAGGAGCTAGCTATGCTGAAGTTCCCAGAGGTGTACAAGTCATGGTTTATGAGAAAGGCCCATCCTTTTTTTTTGGTAGAGAAATTTACTTTTCAATTTTTTGGAAAAAGTGTACACGGGCAGAGACTTTAACGAACATATGATAAAGATTTGTGTAGGAGCTAGCTATGCTGAAGTTTCCAGAGGTGTACAAGTCATGGTTTATGAGATAGGCCCATCCTTTTTTTTCGGGGAGGAAATTTACTTTTCAATTTTTTGGAAAAACTGTACACGGGCAGAGACTTTTACGAATACATGTCATAGCTCTGTATAAGAGCTAGCTGTGCTGAAGTTCTTAGAGGTGTACAAGTCATGGTTTACGAGATAAACCCATCCTTTTTTTTTAAAGTGTAACATTTTGTAATCAAATTTTTGGAAAAACTGTACACGGGCAGAGTTTTTTACGAATATATGTTATAGATTTATGTAGGAGCTAGCTATGCTAAAGTTTCCAGAGGTGTACAAGTCATGGTTTATGAGATAGGCCCATCTTTTTTTTTTGGTAGTGAAATTTACTTTTCAATTTTTTGGAAAAAGTGTACACGGGCAGAGACTTTTACGAACATATGATAAAGATTTGTGTAGGAGCTAGCTATGCTGAAGTTCCCAGAGGTGTACAAGTCATGGTTTATGAGATAGGCCCATCCTTTTTTTTTGGGGAGGAAATTTACTTTTCAATTTTTTGGAAAAAGTGTACACGGGCAGAGACTTTTACGAACATATGATAAAGATTTGTGTAGGAGCTAGCTATGCTGAAGTTTCCAGAGGTGTACAAGTCATGGTTTATGAGATAGGCCCATCCT